>PYAF01005814.1:1284603-1310349 GCA_007407185.1 Glycine tomentella | reverse complement strand
GAGGTATTCTTGGTTTGTCTCAAGAGACCTATATCAACAAAGTTTTGGAAAGATTTAGGATGAGTAATTGTTCACCGAGTGTAGCTCCCGTTGTAAAGGGTGACAGGTTTGATCTGAGCCAGTGTCCCAAAAATGACCTTGAGCGGGAACAAATGAAGAATATTCCTTATGCCTCAGCTGTTGGAAGCCTTATGTATGCTCAGGTTTGCACAAGACCTGACATTGTTTTTGCTGTTGGAGTACTAGGGAGATACCAGAGCAATCCAGGTTTAGACCATTGGAAGGCTGCAAAGAAAGTGATGAGATACCTTCAAGGAACTAAAGACTACATGCTTATGTATAAACGAACTGAAAAATTGGAGGTGATTGGTTATTCAGATTCAGACTACGATGGCTGCATTGACTCAAGAAAATCCACTTCAGGATATATTTTTATGCTAGCCAGTGGAGCTGTGTCTTGGAGAAGTGCCAAGCAGACCTTGACTGCCACTTCCACTATGGAGGCTGAGTTCGTATCTTGTTTTGAGGCTACCTCACATGGTGTATGGATGAAAGGTTTCATTTCTAGGCTTAGAATCATGGATTCTATTTCTAGGCCAATGAGGATATATTGTGATAATTCAGCTGCTGTTTTTATGGCTAAGAATAACAAAAGTAGTAGCAAGCATATCGACATTAAATATCTAGCCATAAGGGAACGTGTCAAGGATAAGACAGTGGTTATTGAGCACATTAGTACTGAATTAATGATTGCTGATCCTTTAACTAAGGGCATGCCACCATTTAAATTTAAGGATCATGTAGAAAGAATGGGACTTGGTTCCTTTATGTGATTTTCGTTGTAAGAACGATATTAATTTTAAATAAAACTATATTGTGATGTTTTCTTTCAGTTTATGCGCATTAAAGTTATTTATTTTGGAAACATCAATAAAGTTTGGACCTAGAATAAACGTTGGGTTTATTCATTAAGTTATATGAGCTTGAGAAATATAATGCATTGTGATACATGGAAGATAATACTCACATATATTAGAGGATCTATCGCCATGATTCGTGTATTTTATTTCTTATTATGTAAATAATGGGATATGTGAACCAATTGGGAGAATGTTGGTTTTATCTTTAAGTGTGGTCCACGTTCAGTTTTTGAAACCACCCACTAACAAACTATCCCAATATTTTAGCAACATACACTTTGGCAAAACAAACTTGAACGTTGGCTCAGATTTGAGGAGATTTTGTAGGTGCACAACTGAAACCTTTGATGGCAAGGATTCTATATATAGCAGTGTGTCTTCCTCCTTTTGGGTCCCCAATACTTACTCTCCATACATAGCTATACACCATCAGTGCGTGAGAGCAAAAGTTTGGAAGACTCAGAATCAACAACACAAGCTCAGAGCAATGACGGGAGGTATTTATAAGCCTATTATATTCCGCATTAGTGTTTATTACTTACACCCTCCTCTTTTACAACCTACATAAAACCCTTTAATAGTTTGGATCCTTTTTTTTTATCGTCAAATAATTTTGGTATATTGATGGAAGGTACAAGGGGTACCAACAATCCATATACATATAAGGAAAATATAAGATGTAATATTTCCACCAGTTATAACCTATTAACACCACAACCAATGTGTAAATAAGAAATAACCAATGAATACAAAAGAAACTCAATACGTGTAACATAATTCATGTACTCCACCAACCAAAACTTATAACAAATCCTTCTAGGCCAAGCATTTAATAGTATCTCCACAAAGTTATGTGTCCACCAACCCCAATATCACATAATTCATGTTCTCCCATGATCCCACCAACACGTGATCCAAACCCCGCATAAACATGCTCACCACATCCATTAGCAAAGACATGAAGTTGGTTGACTCTACCACTGCACGAAGGAATAATGAAAGTTTGATCCTCTATGTTTTTGCCAACTCCAAAACACTTAAACACAATGTCATGCATCACCAAGTCAACCGTACCATCAATGGCTTGTTTCTAAAAATTAGACCATTTCTACCATTCCAAATTGACAAGGCCACGGCATACCAAGTGTCCTCGTTAGACTTAAAGATGCTCCGTTGGTAGTGTTGTCAAACGGGCATGAGTGGCTCCTCATTCATAACATTCATTCCACGCTTTTTCCATCACCCTACGCGAGAACATTATATGTGATAGAGTTTTCTTCATGTTCATGACACCACGGGCAGGACTAGAAGTGAGGGGGGCTCAAACTGGTGTATATAATCGGATCACTATAAAACAATTATTTCTTTTGAGGTTTCAAAGAATGATTTTTGAATTCGATTGAACCAATTTGCCTACCTAGAAAAAAAAAACAATATAACATTTTTTTATGTATCAAACCATGGGTTTAATCCAAAACCAAGAAAGCAAGCTATTACAATCTTCTAGTTGCACACCTTTTCTCCTTAAATTGGATTTTGTAGGCAATCTATCTAGGATAATTCTTCAGACAAAAAACTGGACCTTAGTTGGAATCTTGAGCCTCCACACCTTGTTAAATCTGTCATCATGTTGGCAGCCAAACTTCATGTCAAAGAGAGACAAATATGCAGATGCAATAGTAAATATGCCCTTCGATTCCTTCAACCAAACCCAGTGATCCCTGTCACTCCCTCCATAGTGAATCCTTCCACCTCTTGAGTAAAATTTTGTAACATTGGATTCTCCAGCTCAAACTAGGATCTTCTCCAAATCAAATTCCATCTCCACCCCCCATTCACTACTTGACCCATATTTGCTATATATAACCCCTTGATGGTGTTGAGAATTTTTCAAATAGCCTCGGGTACTTGTGAGCCAAACTTTCCCCACCCAACCACTATCCAACAAAAAATATGTGTGACTTTCATCCCCAATTTTCCAACTAGTCCACTCATCATACCACAAATCATGTACCTCTTTCCATGAATCAAATTCAAATCCCTCCTCCACAATGATGCCTTAATATTAGTGTTTTCCACCCCAAGACTTCTACCATCACCATATTTTGAAAATACAATGCTGATTTTGTTAGTTTTTTTGCTACTAATCTCGCCATACCCATGCTCTCCATGCTGAATTAGTTGATGCAATAATGGGTATTGAAATTGTATACAAGAAATGATAGAAGAATATCTGGTTAAAATGTTATTCATTATTGATAGTTTCTAATATTAATTTTGATTCTTTAGCTCTTTGGAAATTATAAAAAAAATAAAAAATAAGTGAAAGAATTACTTAATTTGCTTTAATGGATAACATGAATTGAAATATGTGCATACTTTGTCCCCTCTTTTCTTATGAATAACCATTTTTTTTTATTGAAAACATCACAAACTTCAGAATTCACAAACATAATGTGCAAAACATGTGTACTGTGACGCATGTTTTTCATCAGAGACAAAAAATTTCTTTATTTTTTCAGTAATTGTGATATTCAAATTTTAGAAAATAATGTATTTTTGTTTATTACTCATGTGAAAGTTTTGTTTACTTACTCCAAATTCAATTCATCAATCGTACTTCACTTCAATTATTGCATTAAAGTAACATGGTACAAAGTTCAATCTATATATGTACTGTCCATTGCCAATGTCATTCAAAAATAAAGTTTGTCCATTGCCAATGCCATTCAGAAATAAAGTATGTGATTTGCAAACCTTTCATTCAATCTAACTCTTTTTTTATCTTTATTCATTTTCGTTCAAATGTCTGAAAACTTTTCCTACAATTTATCCTTAAATGTGTCTTCACTATCCGAATCAAGACATGCCAAAGACGAGAAAGAAGTCACAAACTCTTATCCTTCTACCGAAAACACGACATCTTTCTTTCACACATGCTTTAATGAATTCAATGCAATATCAGGTTTCATCACAATTATTTTTTTATCCAGGAGTATTAATTGTTAATTTTATTAGCTTTTTGTTAGGATGATCAAACCCACCACCTTTTTATCATTTACTTTTTTCTTAACCATCCAACCAATATTGTATATTTTCACATTACTTATTTTCTAGGAGAAATCTATGTTTTAATCACTTGTTTTAAAGACATAATTCTTTTTTTTTTTTGTTACCTCAATATGCTGTTTTCTAAGAAAGCAAAATAACAGAACGCGGAAAAATGCTAATGTTTTGTGCGTGGATTTGGTTCCAAGATGTTGGAATACTCTCTTGTCCGGACGCTCTCGCATCTGGGGGTTGGTTAAGCTTGGCTTTTTTGTTTGCTATTGCCACTGCCACTTTTTACACAGGGATTTTGATTAAAAAATGCATGGATAAGAGTTCGAATATCAGAAGCTACCCTGATGTTGGTGAGTTGGTTTTTATTTTTATCAATAAATATTAATGGTCAATTTATTAATTTTTTTGTTAATAGTACGAATGGAACTTGTAATCTTTTTTTATTTCCTTCTTTGTTAACCACAAAACTAATCTTATATATCTGATATAGGTGATCTTGCATTTGGAAAGACAGAAGGTTCATAATATCAGGGTTAATGTACACGGAGCTCTACTCTGTTTCAATAGGGTTGTTGATTCTGGAAGGCGATAACTTGAGTAAATTGTTACCCATTGTGAGGTTCAGATAGCTGGCTTTGTAATTGGTGGGAAGCAACTATTTGTGATATTGGTTGCCCTTATCATCTTGCCCACAGTTTGGTTAGACAACTTTACTTTACTTTCTTATGTATCTGCAAGTGGAGTGTTAGCTTCTGCTGTCATTATCTTATCAATATCATGGACTGCAACGTTTGATGGAGTTGGGTTTCATCAAAAGGGAACTCTTATTAATTGGAATGGGATCCCCACAGCTGTTAGCTTGTATGCATTTTGTTATTGTGCACATCCAGTCTTCCCCACCTTATACAATTCCATGAGAAATAAACACCAGTTCTCTAATGTAAGTATTTTATCAAGTTACCAGTTTCATATATTTTTGGATGTGTTTTGCTTTTAATCTATCTAAAATTTAGCTACTGTAAGATCACAAAGTGCATACACTAATAGAATAAGGTGGCACTTATCTTTGATTCGAAACAAAATGGCAAATTTAATCCTTTATGATCAATATGGAAATGGATAGAATAATCCCTTCCTTTATAAAAGAAAACACATTTCTAGTTTGCATGATCTAATCATTGATCCTGAAAACTTTTACAAAAAAATCTCATTTTTCATAAATAAAATTCATGGTATCCTTATGTAGAGTGAATGCAGCTTCACTTCCTTACTTTCATTATCTCTAGCTAATTTTGTATTTTTCTTGACATTGCAGGTGCTACTTATTAGCTTTCTGTTAAGCATACTGCTGGTTATGCTTCCACGGCTATCATTGGTTACCTAATGTTTGGTACTGAAGTTGATTCACAGGTCACCTTAAACCTGCCACTAAATAAAGTGAGCTCATAAGTAGCAATATATACTACCTTGGTCAATCCCATATCCAAGTTTGCTTTGATGGCAACACCAATTACCAATGCTTTGAAAGACTTGCTTCCAAGGAAGTATCTTTGTTTCTTTTTCACTCAGGCATATATAGAAATACATACATTCCTACCACGAAGATGAATCCAATCACGGGTCCTTATTAAGTTTTAAACTGGGAAAAGTTCTTTAACAGAAACAATAAACCATGTGATTTTCGTATAGGCATGCAGTGTATTTTTTTGGAGGACTATCAATATGTTATTGGTGTAAACTATTCACAAATTTTGTTTATGATTGATTTTTATCATAAAATCAACTACCTGATCATCTTTAATGGAATTTTTCTTCTCTTTTTTTCCTCAAGTTTATACTTTTATATATATAGTTTGTTTGCAAAAGCTCCTGAATTAAACTGAAGGAAAAAATTCTCACTTGTATTTTGTAAATTGTATAGTTTGGGAACTCCCTTGAATGAATGAAGCAAAAGAGGAACAAAAGAAAAGAAAATAATCTCTTAACCTGTAATCCTGTATCTTTTGTGGGCAGGCCATACTATTTTTGCCATTTTAGACCGTAACGTTCTTACACAAAATTTCAAACTATTTTTTTTCGCACTTCTAGCTACTTTTATACCTGCATTCCTTTTTTTCTTAAAATTTCAGTTATGACATTTATTATTTTCCCTCTTCTTTTCATGTCTCTCTTTCTCAAGGATGTATACATCCTGAATAAATGTTTTCCAGTTTCAACATGTGAAAGTTGCGGACTGATACAGTATAATGCATGCACTTATAAAAGTGAAGTGCGCAACACATAAGCAACATAATATTGGGAAGAATTACTATAAACACTGCATCCCATTGCAATTTGAATCACCGAAATTTAAAAAAAAAAAAAAATACAAAAGTAATTACATAATCACAGGTGAAAACCCAATTAGATACTCTATTTAGACAAAGAAGGGTAAAAGGTTTCAAGGAAAAAGAAAAACACAGTTGCAGAATGGAATGGATGGCATTACCACCTAATTAACCAATCGCTATTCCAATCTTCTTATATGGGACTTTTATATATATAAATATATATGTACATATACAACCTACACTAAGAATTATATCTTGGCGTTAATGTACAGACAGTTACAAGCGAGAGTGATTCATCTCTTGCTTTGGTTACCTATCTTCCTGAAGCTCAGTAACTTCCATTTATGTTCCAACTTTTGCTTTTGCACTTCTTACCCTCAAAAACACCATGCAAAAGCTCACTAAAACCCTCCAAAAACGCTTCCCATTCACCTTGGTTGAGATCAGCCAAGGAAATAACGGCACCAACTTTATCACATTCTTCAGTTTCATCTTTGCGGTTGTTCTCGTTATCGTCGGAACCACGAGGGACGCTAGTAGTCTTGACCTTGAAGCAAATATTTTCCAATTCACTTGGTGACTCTTCACCATCACAAAATTTCCTAGTCATCATTTGGCCTATTTGAGCAAGACAAAGTCCAGCAGCAGCAGCTTGCTTCAAGAAAATGGTGCAAACGATAAGAACGCGAATCGAGGACTCCCTCAGCGAAGGAAGGTCGGTTCTCAAAATCTCTGCGTCTCTAAAGGGATCAAGTTTGGAAATGTATTCAAGTACATAGTCAGAGAAAGGAATAGAGGCTTGTGGCCAGTGCAGCCACTCAAAATATGGATCATCGAGCCACTCAGGTAGGCAAAAACCATGGTCAATGGGAACAAGGTCAGCAACTCCATCAACATAGGCACTATTGTTGTGGTCATGTTTCATCACAAGCATATTCCCAGCATGTCTATCAAGGTTCATAATCCTAATGTCTAGGATCCCAATTTGGTGGACTGAAGAAACTGGGAAGAAAGAAGGGCCCAATTCTCCTGCATCGAAACCATGACCAACAAAGCGTTGGAGTGACGCAATTTTAGGCATGTGAGAAATAGTGGCTGCTGCACCAAAGAACGAAGCATGAGAGAATTTGACTAAAGCAGTAGGAGGCACACCAGCAAGGCCTCCATGGTCAAGAAGATAAGCGGCTAACTCTCGGATACCGGTTTCACCGATGCGAATCGATTTCTTTAGGCCGGGTTGGCCTAGCATTTTACCCCCTAAGCCCTTTGGGTTGTTCAAGGCTAAAGGCTCTTCATCCACTGGCTTTGCTACAGCAATGTTGTTACCATTTTGGTTGCGGAAAACATAGGCACCACCTAGGCCACTTGGGAGGGGTGTAGGATGAACACCTGAGGCCATGGCTATGGCAACCTCAACAACTAGAGCATGCACTGGAGGAGCTCCACTTCCACGAACAATCTCAACCCTTGGATGCGAAGAATACATGAAGTCTTCCCCTCCTAGCAGTGTGGTTAGGGGGAGGCATGGAGTGGAGAAACTGCGGTGAATGTTTTCCGCTTGAAATGCTAGTCCAAAGGAGTGTGAAGAAGAAAGTTCAATAATCTTGGGATCTAGGTGACCATAGGATTGGAGCTTGCACCTCTGGGTTCGCCTAAATGGCTTAAATGCATGATGTCGGTCAATGGTCACAACCATTTTTTAACAATCTCATTCGGATAATTATGAGAATGGCAGCAACGCATTCCAAGGGGTACAGGTACTTCTCTTCCTCACCAAATCACCTCAAAGTAGTTTCTCAAGGCGATGGGTTCTGCAGGTAAATTCATCACAATTTTAGTATAGAAAGTTAAACCTATTTCCTCATGATTAGGAAATCCAAATTGAAGCAAAACAACATTATTCTAAACAACGATCATGTGTATTACTACATTCAAATTTCATTTTCATGTGCAATATCTTAAAGGGTAAAAATATATTTTCTACTTTCAGCCAAATTTGGTTTTAGTAGTTGTAGTTTCAAATTTATTAATTTGATCTTTAATTATACTTCGAAAAATAAGTGAATTTGATCCATATTCAATCCCTTGGAGTGCACAAGAATTAAATCCACGTATTTTTTAAAATAGACCAAAATAATAATGATTTGAAACTAAAACTAAGTTTGACCAAAAGTATTGGAATAAAATATATTTTATGCATACCTTAACAATAAATGAGGAGTTTAATCTGAATTCACTTTTAGTATAAAATTTGTATATTATTGTTCAATCATCAATTATTATTATGTATGATAACATCACATATTTATGTAATTATTACTTTAAATATCATATTTAAGATGGTTTTTAATTGTTCAACTGTATAAAAATCTTTACATTGACGGACAATTTATATCAAAAGTAAACTCTTAAACTAAGGGTAAGGCAAACAAAATTCTCGCACGCAATGCAAGTTTGGTCCATGAATATGGTCCATTCTGGTTCACTAATTAATGATCGTCCCACGGATTAGGTGCAAACAATTCTTTCAATATTTTAGAGATGGCTACAGTAAGATAAAAACTTGGACGTGCATTGATAGACAGAACAAGAAATCAAGACCATACAATGAAAATTTTGTCATGATCTTGTCTCTACGATTTCCATTGCTTTAAAAATATAGTAAAGCATCGGCACAGAATGATTTAAGCTTCAATTTATGACAAACCGCTCGAACAATTGCATTCTTTAAATATACTAGAAAATCTGTCCCTTTTTATCATACAAACATCAACAACAAACTAAATTAAGCATTGGGGAAAATGCAGGCAATTTCTTACTGTGTATTGGCTTCAATGGGGTAAATTTTCAAAAGCTGGACTCATGGCTTAAACTCTGGATACCAAATTAGCAGAAAAACAGGCTAACTCTGCACATTTTTTTTTTTCTTGAGTCCCTAATAACCTGCAAATTTCCCGAGCGAAAAAATGTTAACAAGAAGGTTCAAATGAAAATGTACAACTGTATATCTCATATGTCATATAAATGAAATAGAGAAAAACCAAATTCACCGCTCGCTACTAAGCACATGAGTTCACAAATTTTCAAACCATATATTTCAAAATTCGTTGTATATATTAGGTTTGCTTTCTCCACATATCTAAACATACAAAACAAAATCTTGAAACACAAACTGTCAACAATCACATCTCACAATCATCACAAGATCTAAAAGGCATCCCTTAATAATTTCCAAATGACGTGCATGGCAATGCACCGATTTTCAAACAAAAATCATATTTGTATAATTACTTTGTAAGGACAACAAAGTGTGAAACAAGATAACAAATATAACTGAAAAAGAGAGAAAATAATCGTATGAATGACATGATTTATATTTCAAATGCTAAGCAAATTTAAAATGATTGTAGAAAGAGAAGGCTTTATGTAGATACCCTGAACACTGAAGGTATTCAGGGAAACGAGAAACAAAGGGAGCGCGCGAGACAAGCAAACCGTCGCCGGAGTAATATCGGAATAAAACTCCCAACGTTAATATCCCCAGCCTCAAAGCACAAACCCCTTCTTTCACCCTTTAATTTCCACCGTTTCGTCTTTTTAACTATGTTCTCCTTTTTCCCTTCTCCGACTTTACTATTTTTGGTTCCACACTTTGGCATCTTTTTGGGACACAAATACTATGGTATTAATGTAGTATTAACTAACTAACAACCTTAAAACTGTAACCGCTATTTATGGCCGTTAGAAGGTTCTCCCTCGGTACCGCAGGTTTGTTTCTGCTGATTTTTGCTCTTTATTTGTTGCGCTAAAACCGCCTCAGAATGATATTCGGACTAACATGAACATTTGCTTGTGCGAAATTGGAATTGTTGTAATTTTCAGACAAGCAAAAATTATTATAAAAAAAAGTTAGATAAAGAACGAAAAATTATAATTATAACAGAATAAGAATAATATATGTGGTTATTTAAAAAAAAAAAAAGAATAATATTTTGTTTATGTAATATAGGATTCAAACTCAATCCCTTATGACGACAATTTCCATAGAGACCAGAAATGCCGCTAAAAGAAAGAATATATATATATATATATATATATATATATATATATATGTATATATTATGTATATGTATATTTTGGAGTAACTATTCATTTTATTTACTTATTATTATGACTCGTTTTGCTAATGAAGTAACAAATTAATAGATTTCGAACAAAAGAAATACGAGAACATAAAAATAAAACATTACTATTATAATATACATGGGTTATTAACTTACCTATTCTGAAAAGCTTACCTATTCTAAAAAATAAAAAATAAAACCTTACCTTTTCTGTAAAGAAAAAATAAAAATTAAATAAAATAACTATCTTCACCAAGACCCTGTTGATATTCCAATTTGTTCTTCCAAAAGCTTTTCTTTATTTTAAGTAAAAGAAATTTATAATTAGCATTATTTTTTAAGTACACTTGGATTCAATTTTTCAATTCAAACTCTGGGGGAAAATAGCTAACTTCCACCGTTCCACGTTCCAATGATCCAAGAGAAAATAGTATATGCATTGTTTTTCAATCACAAATTATCATATAGAATAAATTTGTTACTGATATTATGATTTCTGATCTGTTGTTAATGTAAAAAATTGTAAACTTACAAATGTATAAGAATGATCCAATATAATCCTTACGCAACCAACGCCAATAGTTGTTTGATGCCACTAGGCAATGAGCATGAGAATCGCATTCAATAGAGAATGGGCATCTATACTCGTTAGATACACTAAACTAGCAATTACATAATCACTTTATACTGAATTAAATTAAATAATCAATTAATCATATAAATCTTTTACATTGCGTGATAAACTAACAGTTGTTAATTTAATCTAAGTAAATATTTTTCTCAATTCCAAGACACTTGTAACGAGCCAGTGAGTATCAAGCAGAAAGGCTGACTTAAATGTTGCACAATTTTTTTTATTTACACTTGCATTATGAGTACGGAGTACCTCTTCATATATTACTATTATTATAAAAGCTACGAGTTATGGGCAGGACATAAACAACAGATGCATCAAGATTTATTTGTTAACTTTATTAAGAAACATAATGCAAACAGATGGAACATAACACGGATGATCCTTATTGCTATCTTCATCTTAGCAGGTTATAGGATATAATATGATTTGAAGGGCTAGCATGAATAACATAAGCTACAATTTTTATTTGACAAGAACAGGCTTTTCCGTGGTACTGGCAAACTTCTGCTTCTCAGAAAGAGCTTCTGCTGCTGACAACACCGATACTGAGCTCGCTTCTATTTCTGAGTCGTCTTCCTTAGGGAGTGATCTTCCACTCCAACGGACAAGATCTTTGATGGTGGTTTGGAGGTCATTATCCTTGATCAATGATTCCAAAGTCACATGCACACCTGACAACAGTCAAAAGCACACTTAGATCATAATTTTCCAAAAGGTGGTTCAATAGTAACAGATTATCTAGCGGAGTTAAGTGAGACAAAGCTTAAGACTAACGGAATCTCCAATAGTGCTTCGGATTCGTAGGGTCATTGATTGTCTCCTCAGTTGCAGGGCGTGTTGTATATTCTTCTTTTAATGCTAATAAGTCCTGCATTCACGGTCCGCCACATTAGGAGCATGAGTTCCATATACAGAGAAATAACTAAAATGAAGTTGGCCCTACAACCATAAACCAACTAGTGCAATCTGAAAGGGCTGTCTTGGGAAATTAAAATGGAAAACCACAATAAGTTTATTTCACCCTGTTAAAATAACATGTCAGTCAGAATACCTGAAGAGGGAAGATTGCCCACATTGATGGGGCTTCAAAATGCTGCCTTATAACAAAATGTGCAACTTCTGGAACACATTGATCGGGCGGCAACCCATCGGACTCCATCACATTCTTGAAAAACCGGAGCCTTCTTTCTTCATCTTCTTCCCACCAAGCACGCAAGGTGGAACAGTCATGACACGAAGGGGCACATACCTGCACATTGCCTCAAGTCACCCAATCAAACAAAAGCACTCCAAATAGAAAAACTTACATTAGTTCTCAATAAAGCTGGACTCAGATTTAGCATTTTATAACAAGGAAACCCTAAATATCTAATTACATTCCCTCGGAACCACAACTGTAGGCACCACCAAAACCAGCAACTTTTTGTTCATTGCATCATAAAACCAAAAGACATTTAAATGTGGCAGGATATAACACAATCAGATAAAAGTTTGAGTTCGGGTTTTAGCTATTGAGAGAGGAAAAAGGATAGAATAGAGTATTCAGAAATTTATATTGATTTGATATAAATGATGCAAAACATAAAGCACTCGAACTATTTATAGAAACTAATACATCAACATCAACAACCTTTAACCCAAGTTAATTGGGATCGGTGGTAGATGAACCCAATGATAAATCGTAAAAGAGACAAAAAGAGAAAGGGAGAGGGGAAGAAAAAAGTTGAAATAAGACAAAAGAGAGAAAAAGGGGTGAAAGGAAGAAGGGAGAAAAGAAGAGAAAAATAACTAAAATAAGGGAATGACTGGAACATAGAACTACTAATGGGTTTAACCCTCCACCAAGCTTATAGTTTTTCTCCACTATGTCCTAAGACATATCGTTCGATACTCTGTATCTCACTCCATTAGGTCTTGTTTAACTACCTTTCCCCAGGTAAGTTTCGGTCGACCTCTACCTCTTTTTGTGTCGAGTTCTTGGTAACAAACTCTTGTTCTTACGGGAGCATCCAGTGGTCATCTCATAACGTCCAAACCACCTTAATTTATGCTCCCTCATCTTTTCACATACCGGTACCACCGATACCTTTCTTCAAATATCCTCATTTCTTATCTTATTCATATTCGTATATCCACACATCCACCTTAACATCCTTATTATTGTTATTCCTATTTTATGCTCATGTTGCCTATGTATTGGCCAGCATTCCGCTCCATATAGCATTGCCAGTCTTACAGCTATTCTATAGAATTTTCCTTTCAGCTTAAGGGGAATTTTGCGGTCACACGAAAATCCCGATGCACTCCGCCATTTCATCTACCATGCTCTAATTCTATGATTTACATTATCAATCTCACCATCTTTTTGTAACATTGATCCCAAGAATCTAAAAACATCTTTTTTGGGTACCTCTTGACCAAATAGAGCACTGTGTCTTGATCACCATCTCTTACTCTCAAAAACTCACACTTCATATACTCCGTGTTGCTCTTCTTATTACGAATCCTTTAGACTCCAAAGTGTTTCTCCAAAATTCCAATTTCCTATTAACACTATCTTTGGTCTCATCATTTATAGAAACTAATCCTAAGAGATAATCTAACATATTCTAAATTATTACAAGATACAGTCTAGATATTTTTAGATATTCTTCATATATTCTGATAGGTTTCGAAACACTTTAGACAATAAGATTTGTTTTTAGAGGATTCATCATCCTGCCAACCTATGGAAAAAAAAAATTTCTATTTTTTCTATATGGAACCGTGAAGCCTCAATAAAAATATAAAAAGTCAATGTTTCCATTTGTTCAACCAACAGCACCTAAATAAAATAAGTAAAAGGAGAAGCAATAGAACATAGAAACCTTACCGTCATGTAGCTGTACTTAGAAGGAATACCAAATTCCAGATCAGGTTCATTGGGCATGCGCTGAATGCGCAACCCAACTAATCCCAATTCTTGCATAACCTACATTAACAAATTTATAGTCAAATCCTAACAATGTACCCAAATTAAAATAAAAATAAAAATCTAATTCTTTTAATATCATTAGGATAAGTCAGAATGTGAGTGTGTGTGTGTGTGCGTGCGCGTGTGTGTGTCTGCAAGTGAAATAGAGATAGATTTTCTTGATTAGGAGAGCTTAAGGAAAACATAATGGGCATACAGGATGGACACAAGATGGAATGAGACCCAAATCTTCCCCACAGGCCAGCATGTCTGATGAATTTAGAAGTACAGGCAGGGTCTTCAATGCATTTTGCCTCCAAAGATTCTCTTGACGACAGAAATAGTAATCATAGTATAATCTTTTGAGAACATTCTTGCTGTATTATATATGACAAGCAATAAGAGGTTTAGTGAGAATGAGAAGATATCTTAAGGAAGTCAAAATTCAGAATGTCGAAAGAATTTTTGTACTGGATGCGGAACAGTTTTCAGCATAAAACTATGCGTAAAAGTGGGCATAATTGCAGGAACCATCCTCAATGGACAGTACGCACACACTGAGATAGGTAAGGTACCTATGATCATCCAAATCCAGGAAACTTGAGGTATCTTCAAGGTTGAAACGAGGATAAAATTTTCTTGGATCCTCTGGATCTCGGATTAGAACTATATTCTGCAAGCCAATAATAGCATATAACATAATGTTGGACTTGCAATACCACGAGGACACAACACAAGACAAAAAGATTCAAAATATATTTAAAGGAATGCCAATTTTAAGATTGAAGAGTGTAAAATAAATTCATCATCATTGTAAAACTTTTTATGCTACTAATTAATAAGTGTCACATCATTGCAGTAACTATAGTTTTCACCTTCAGTGGAATATTGTCTTAAAAAAATGGAACCATATGGTTTACCTAATAGAGTAAAACTCATAGTCAGTAAATCAAAATTAAATCCAAGATTAAGTAGTGTTAACTTTCAGAGTAAATATCAACACAGGAAGGAGAGGGGGGGAGAGAAGAGGAATATGAACAAGAAAGAAAATTCAATAAAGCTACCTGTGAAAGATCAAAGAGATTACGCCGCAATTTGTCTACACTATCCAACAAGGGAGAACTTTCTGCACAAGTTTTCAGTTTGGAAGCAATTTTTTTCTCTGTGTTGCAATCCTCCTTGAACTAAAACCATTTATTGAAAATAAATATATTATTGAGCAAGACACTTCAACATTCAGACTGAATATATATATAATGATTACAACAGAGTTGACAGAAATTTAGCACTTCAACACTCAGAATACAATTAATTAAAAAATGCCTAATTTCTGGTTTTATCCACTTAGGGTGTATTTGTTTCTAGGTTTGTAGTGTTTCTTCCAAGGAAAGTGAACATGGGAATATATGCTTCATACATGCTATGAAGAAAATGGACATTTTTTAATCCCAAGAAAATGTTTTTGCTTGCATTTTAATCCCATGGTGTGGATGGACATCGTACTTTTCCATAAAAATGGAAGTTATTTTGAAATTCACCCAACCATTAACTTCCACCCTCACCTCCTTCTACCTCTTTATTTCCCTCTCACCTTATTATTTTTTTCTTTTCAACTACAATTTTGAAAACTTTTCTGAAAATAATTGAATGCTGCCTTGTGGCCTAGAGGTCACAGGTTCAAATCTTGGAAACAACCACTCTGCTTGTAAGGCTAAGGTTGCATACATCTACCATTCCCAAACTCCACTTGATAGGATCCTCATCCTTTTCCTAACAATATTAAATGGATTTAATTTGGTCCTTATACCTACTCAACTTTTCGTTTGTCCCTGTACCAAAAAAAAACTACATTTTAGTCCCTATACGAGTAATTTTTATATTTTAATTCTTGTTGTTAGTTTTTTGATGGTGTAAAATTGCCACAAAAGGAGACATAAGGACTTATACATTAAAAAAAATTCTCTAGGGACTAAACATTGAGTTTTTAGGTATAGGGACTAAAATGAAAAGTTGATTCAGATATAGGAACCAAATAAGTAATTCAACCAATAAAAGAGAGTGTGTGCAAAACAATGTAACAAAGAGTGTGTTCCTAACATTTCTGTTCATGGGTTTAGTTTGGAATCAGGTTCCATCTCAATAAAACCATCCATCTTAATGAAGACTGAACCAAGCAGAGTTCATTCAGGGAAATTGTTGCAAGTTTGTCCTTAATTTTGTATCAATTATTTCCTAATTTATCCCTGATTTAATTTGCAATCAATCTGTTCAGAATCAGATTTGAATAAAATCTGAATTTTGATCAGATCATAGATGATAGGCTATTTATTGCTTCCTAGTAATTCTGTTTATAAATCAGTAGATGTATTATTCAAACTGGATAAGAGAAATAAAGTCATTTCTTTCTCTATTCTAATATAAATTTATGATGATCAAATCTAAAGGCGTGTTAATGAACCTAAAGGAGTTTGTTATCAAATATTTATTAATTAAATTAAAATAATAGTCCACTAAAAACAGTGCTTCTAATTATATTCAGAAAAGTTGCTCCCCAGTTCCCGTATGACTAAAACTAAATGTATGCTATATGAGTATATAACCATATAGAAATCAATAAATATTAGACAGAAAAGGATAATCACCTCAAAGAAGTTCTTGTCAATTTCTTTTAGAAAAGTTGTTGCAACAAAAGTCCAAGCATCACCAAATTTTTCCTGTAACAATAATTTAACATGATATATTGCAACTTACTTTGGCAAACACATGTACAAGACTACAAAACATATTATAGAAATCCAGACAGCAACCTGGAGTTAATTTTTTCACATACTGCAAAAATTCAATTATAGTAGCCTAGAAAGGTAGACTACTAACCTGTAATAGTTCCCGCTTAATATATGGGCGACTTAGGCGATTAAAGTCCCATATTCCATCTCTTTCAAGTTCTTCCTACAACAGATAAGACATGAAATATAAATGGACTAAAAGTACAAAAAAAAAAAAAATATTGTGCTAGTTAGAGCAGTTCAGCACGCATTTCACTGCATTGAGTGCCCTTTAAATTTAAAAGAACGTGAGGATACCTGACTAAGAGGAATAGATGGTCGGAATTTTCCAACGAGACCTGTCACAGCATGTTCTGGAAGTTCCCAAATTCGGAAGAATCCCAAAATGTGATCAATCCTGTAAGCTGTAAAATATTTTGCCATCTGTTGTGGATTTAAAAACAATACAAAACAAATAAAAAAGATTCAGCCTCTGTATTTAACTTTGGATGGACTATTGTCCATATAAGGACAAGATCAAGAATTCAAAACCAAAACCTGTGTCAATCGAGCTCTCCACCAACCATAGTTGTCTTTTGACATTTCTTCCCAATTATAAGTAGGGAAACCCCAATTCTGGCCATTTTTATCAAAATAATCTGGAGGTGCCCCAGTAGAAGTGTTCATTCGAAACAAATTTGGATAAACCCAGGTATCCACACTGTTTCTGTCAACTCCAATAGGAAGATCTCCCTTTAGTATCACTCCCTTCTTTCTTGCATATTCTGCAGCTTCTGATAACTGTCAGAACAAGAAGATAGCAAACGGTAAGATTCATTTGTTTTAGTGATTTGAGTGCCATGTAGAACTTACAGAGAGTAGTGTTCAATTTAACATACTTGTAAATGTAAATGGTATTGAACATAGTAGTGGAAGCAAATTATCTCATAATGCAGGCTGTCCTTGGATACAAGTTTCTCTAGCTGTAAACAATAGGAAATAGAAATCCTCAACTTAACCAGATTTATTTTAAAATATAAATAAAAAAATAACCTAAGGTATATACCTTATCCTCCGAGTAATGAGCAAAACGACCCCATTGAGTGCGATCTGATGTTTCAAAGAAGTCCCGCAGGAAACAGAAAGCAGCATAAGGTTTCAACCAACCCTATTACCATCAAAAATAAAGTCAAGTCAGATTGAGGGTTTACCTATCACTAGAAGTAGAGGGAGACCAAAAAAAACTACCCATTAAAAAGATTTAGAGATTAATGGTTTTTCTATAGATATGATTCATAATATCATGATGTTATTTGGTTCATGTAGCCAACCCCACCTAGTGAGAAAAACGAAAAAGGGCTGGTTTTTTGTTGTTTTTGTAAGAAATAATTGATCATGGCAAGTTTATTATAAAGAAAAGGAAAAATGTACAAGAAACAAAGATAAGACAGATAAAATATCTTTTGACGACATATTAAACAGTAACAGTCTGCAGTAGTAAGACCTCATTCTCAGAAAAGAATTCCTTAAAGGAACTTGAATTAAGTATCAAATCTTTCTCTTGAGCAAACACTTTCTTAGCAATTGAGAGTTTAGTAGCCATTGTAGCCTCATAATCAACATCCTGTTGGAACACAAATAAAATTAAACATAAGGAAGTTGTCATTTACCAGTATGTTTGTGTATAAAAATCATGATGACAGTAACAACATATTTGTATAAAATATAACCAAAATAAAACATGAGTAACCCTCATTTTAATCCCTAAATATTAGCATCGGTCCCTCCCTGACTATACAAAATTCTCACTTTAATCCTTTACTTAACAA
Organism: Glycine tomentella; assembly: GCA_007407185.1. NCBI lineage: Eukaryota > Viridiplantae > Streptophyta > Magnoliopsida > Fabales > Fabaceae > Glycine > Glycine tomentella. Next base: position 1,291,728 of record PYAF01005814.1, on the reverse strand, counting down.
AGTGTTATTTACTTTAATCCTATTTGGTGCAAAACAACAGTGAAAAATAAGGTTGAAAAGGACTACAATGAATGACCTTTTGTAAAGTCACTGACTAAAGTGAGGATTTAGTTAGGAACTACAGTGACTAACCTTACAATATCAAGGACTAGAATGGAGGTTTACTAAGAATACAGGTATCTCAATTTCCAAAGTACTAAATTTATTCAGTTAAAAACAAAGGCTGCAACATCTCATAAGTTTTTGTACATTGAAAGGGTGTTCTTTTGGTTTTTCTTACTTCAACCCTGGAATCAAATCTAAACGGTACTCTATTCAACTAATTGCAGCAATTGGATTTTCAAAAACAAAATTGGTTTTGCTACACCAAAATATTTGCAATCTTAATTCCATCTAAAGGTGTTATACTGTTATTTCACTTAAAAATAAATAAAAAATGAAAAAGTGCATGGAGTGCTACATTGAAGACTGAAATTAATTTACCACCAATAGTACAACCATAGCAGCACACCTCCTTTCTATTACAAAAATATAATTAGGTTATAATGGTGTTTACTCAGAACTGATATTTATTTAGAACAACATCAATGACTAAAAGGCAAATTATTTAGACTTCGTAACGTCCTTTCAACCATGCATATTATAAATTAGAGAACCTTTTTTTTATGGTATCAAGATATATATGAAGATTTGGTAGCATTACCTTCCCATCCAATTGCTGCTTTGCCTTTTCAATCTCTTTCTGTTTAAAGGAGAAGCAGAGCATTTCAAATATCAGGAATTTTGAATCTGCTACGAATGCTATTCAATAGAAAATAAAATTTCTAAACATAACCTTGATCTCCTCGGGTATGTTCTTAGAAAGTGCCTGTACTCTCAGGTACAATGGATGCAATGCAAAGACTGAGAGTGAACTGAAAACCAAGCATACACAAGAGCACAACTTCAAGTTTCAACAATTAGTCTGTGAATTTATTTATTTTTTTGGTAGAGAGTCTATGAATTGTTGTGAAACAATAATTAGTCACAAGAAATATTTTATTTTCATCATGTGTGAAAAAATTCATGTCAGAGACTTGGTTTGATTTGCTGCATGCAGTTTGTATCTTATCTAAATAAAAGTTTGAGATAGATTTAAGTCAAAATGGAAATTACAAACTTGGGAAATCAAATATATGCCACCCCAAAGTTGTAAGGAGATCAAAGATGAGAATTTTAGCAACTTCAAACAAATTTTGTAAAATTCAATTTCCTACATCTTAAGTTTTATTTCTTGCCTTTTTGCCTATGTTTCTGAGTACTGGTTCCCCAAGTCTATGGTCGAACTGTAGAAGGAAGAAAGAACATGGGCTGCCCTCAACTGAGGTGAATGGCAGAAAGAGAAGAGTGGGCTGAGTGTAGACAAGAGGAGGACAACAGGTGTGATGAGTGGAGAAGAGAATGATTCGGTGTTACTACCATAAGATGGGATAAATAGAAAAGGGAGGAAAAGAGTGGGGAAGGCAGTCATTGAGAGAATAGGGAGTAATTGGGAGTACCCTTTGCATTTGAGAGCAGGAGTTTTCTTTTTCTTTTTTTTTTCTGGTGTTTTCTTTTATTTCACTGTATTAAATTGGGTTAACTCTGAATTAAGTAGTCTCCATTATTTCTTATCTGGAAGACCAAGTTTTATCAGTTTCTAATATCTTCAATTTATTTAATTTATAGTAAAAACCATGTGTGCATAGTGCCAAGTAATAAGAGATTTACTACATATTTATATGATGTCTACAATGATTTTGAAGCTGCCATACCTGTATGGATAAGAATCCCACCACATCCCATGCACAGATGTATCATTGATTGGTAAAAGTTGAACTAAATGGAAACCAGATGCTACGGCCCAGTCAACTAGCAACTTAAGGTCAAGAAACTCCCCAACACCCAGATCAGATTCTGACCTAACAGAAAACATGGGGATTGCTACACCAGCACCACGCCAAGGTATTTCCTAGCAAAGAAAACCAACAACAACTTAGAACTTTAATACTCAAAAAAAAAAAAAACACAATAAACTGATAATGTAATTTCAGCAACTTACCCGCATCATGCCATCTGAAAGAAAAATATATTTCGCCTCATTCCTTGGGGAGTTAGCATAGACTTCTCGATTTGGACCACTCTCTATAGAAAATTTCCCACTCCTGTCATATTTGCCATATCTATATGTGGAATTGCTGTTAAGGACGAATATAAAGCTTGATGAGAGTACTGATAGTAACATATGAAACTAATAACACCATAATTTCATCATATAGTCAATGATGAAAAGTCCAAAATGGATATTTGATTGGAAAATCACTCCTTTGAATCACACATTCAGCTTTCCAGACAGATTCACCAAAATAGCTAAGTTTTAGTCCATTTTCAACTTTCCACTGCCCCAACTTTGTATTGCTACCAATGACATATATCTGCAAAAATACATGCTTTTAATGAATTCACAGCACATGCAGATAAACAACATTAGTCATTTGGGATAAAAAGGTCTTACTGATGTGTCTTTCTCAATATTTGGGCAGGAAATTTTGAATTGGACCAAGATAGCTTCTCCTAGTCATCAGAAATCAAAATGGAGTTTTCAGCAAAATAATAAACCAACACTCTACACACATACAGAAGCCATAAGTCCCAATAAGAGATTAAAAATTTAATTTGAAAAACATACCTTCCGCTTCAACATTAATGTGGTTTACTCCTACGGTTGCATCGCTCAAGTCCCAACTTTGCCGAAAAATGACATCTTTGAAAGCACTTCTGAAAGGGAGCGCATCTGAGCCAGTCTGGACTTGACAATAAAATAAGGAAATATCTTCAGAATATAGTTTTGAAAACTAATACTTTTATTCTAACTTTATTGAATTATATTATGAATGAGAATTATATTCAACTTCTGGAAGTAATTTCCACGCAGCCAACTTTGGGAGACTTCCCCAAGTGAAATATTTTAGCAAGACTCTGAGCAAAATGATCAGGAACAAGAGCTGATCTATGATATTTTATGATATTGGCAACTGAGAAATATCAGACTACTGAACTCAAGTGGAAAACAAGAAAAGCATATTCATGTGCTCGAAATAATTTTTGTTAAGAATATTAACTTTCATTCTTACAGCTGCCAAGTAAAGAACTCACTGAAAAGGTCTACTATACAGTGTAACATCATTTAACAAAATGAATCTAAATTTATAAGGAATGGCACTAAAATTAGGCCATATCTTCAGAGAAGATACAAAAAACAATAGTAGAAAGAATTACTCAAAAGAGAGACACAAGAAAGAGGAATGAGAGAAAGGCAGCACCTGCCAAAGATCACGGAACTCAATCTCCTGGCCACTCTGAATCCCTTCAGGGAGTACCAGTTCACGCTTCTTCCCCATCTCCCATCTCAGTACATTTTTGTTATCATCTACAACATAATAGCTGTACTGGCATTGGAACCCTTTTGGCACAGTGATACTTCCACCCCAGATGAGCTCAGCCCCTTGATGAATGGGGCTGAGCAACACACCCTTCTTCACATTCCAGGAACCAAGCACTGGTACAGAGCCACACACCAGCAAGCTCTGACCCCATTGGGTGAAATACGGTATCCGAAAGCTTACTTTCACCGAATTCGCAGACTTATTCGCAGAAAAGAATCCCGGATTCACCATGTCTTCCAAGAAGGATAGTGACAGAGCAAAAACACTATATTTCTGGCCAAAAATTGAAAATTGATAACAAAAAAAGTGCAACTATCAGTGCTGATGAAAGATCAGACAAATCCACAATATGTAGACAGCATCAAAGTTACAAAACTCTAGGCACTAAGCTCACATTCTATGGAACTCACACCAGCAAGAAAAGGAAATGATTAAGGAAAACACAAGTAACAATTTTCTTTTCTTATTCATATATAAAAACATTCTTTTCTTATGAAATGCTTCAATTTCTGACAATTCGTTCATAGATTGTTAATGTCTTGGATTTCAAATCGAACACAGCATACCCATTGAACATAATTCAAGTTAACAGAAATCCACACAGAGAAAGTCTCGAGAACATGAAATAAGTTGAACAAAAATCTAATCTTTTGTGTGAAAACGATGGGTAGAGAGAAAGAGAGCGTAATTCAACTCACCTTTGCTTCAAGCAGAAGACATGATATTGCGAGTCTTCAAAAGGGAATAAAATATAATATATAAATAATTAAAATGTGAGAGTATTAGAGAGTGTGAGGGTGGCGTTTGTCCGGTTCGAAAGCAGATATTTTGATGGAAATTATAGACTGCAATTTGAGAGGGAAAACAAAGAGAAGAAGAGAGACGTTTCTGGTTACGGGGATTTGATACGTAGTGTTTGTGTGTTTATGAGAGAGAGAGAGAGAGAATAATGTGATATTTTTCTTTTCCTGATATGAGTGCGGGCAATGATGTTGTTGCTAACACAAGTAGCTAGAAGCTCCTCAATTCTCGTAGTGTAATTGACTTCAGGAATTAACGGTTCAAAATGAAACGTTTTTTTTCTCAAAAAGAAAAAAAAAACAAATTATTTATAAGTGTTATTTACTTATTTTACACAGAATTGATTTTTTTTTTAACTCTTTTCTTTTCAGTACATCACAATCACAAATAATTTATATTGATTTTAATGATAATTATTTTTAAAATGTTAACAATATAAAAACTTTTAGTTGTTTGGACCCTTTACAATTATAATTAATTAAATTTTTTTTGTACAACACGTTAACCCTTATCACCAACCATCAGATATAAACCTAATGGCTAATATTTTTGTTATAAGGGCAGTATGACACTAGAGGATCCAAGTTCAATTTTTACACATATATATGACGTGAACTTTAATATTATTTAATCTAAAATCATTGTTATTGATTTTATTTATTAGAGTAAATAGTGAATTTAATCATGAATATGTATTTTACTTTTATTTTAGTCTTTAAAATAAAGAAAAATTAATACAAGTCCTTAAAAATTTTTAGAGTTTCATTTAAGTTCCTAATATTAATATTTTTCCTTATTTTGGTCCCTAGTCTAGGGACTTTTAGATAATGTTAACATAAATATAGGGATCAAAATGAAAAAAAATAATTTTAGGGACTTAAATAAAATTCTAAAACACTTTGAAAACTTATTTTTGTTTTACTTAATTTCGTGGACTAAAATGAAACTGAAATAATAATTCAGAAATCATTTGTTCATTTGATTATTAATTGCATTATAAGATAAAGATATATATATATATATATATATATCAAAATATGCATCATGTTATCTTTCAATGACAATTTAACACATGGCTCATTATATAAAAATAAATATTTGTTTGTTTTAATATATATTTTTATTTGCATTTATTAGTTTTAAAATTTGATGCCCTAAGTGATACTTTTCAAATGTGTTTAATTTTATCTCCAATAAATGTTGAAACTAAAAACATGGAAAATGTTTAACTTCTCAAAAATCTCAATTTTAATTATAACAAGATATTAAACTTTGATGGACTAATGAGTTTTGATGAGTTGTGTAGGAAATTATATGCATTTCATACTTGGAAAGATATATACAAGTTTGTGGCTCAAACCCTCATTATAGGGTCAATATGGTTTGGGTCTAACTCAATCCTACAAAATTGACTTATAAGGTGAGGTTTGTGCATCACATATGTATACTATTTTACCTTCATCACTAGTCGGATGTTAGATCTCTAACACACACCTCTCATGCCGAGAACTAAACATCTCAAACATAAGTTTGCATGACTAGACATCTAAGGTGATCTGATAGTAGCACGATAGGCCCAATAATGATCGTTAGGATAGACTTTAATAACATCTCAAATATGAGTTTGTGTCTAACTCAACCCTAGAAAATCAATTAATAAGGTAATATTTGCACCTCACTTTGTATATGATATTTTTGCCTAATCACTAGTTAATGTGAGATCTCTAACACACCTTCAATAATTGGAAAGGTATATACAAGTTTGTGGCCTAGGTCATCCTTATATGGTCAATGTTTTGACTTAAAGTTTGTTACATTGTTAGAGTCATTGCATTCAAGATATTGTCTACTTTGGTGTTGATATGAGCCTCACAGTTTTGTCCTTAAAAGACACTTAAATAGGTTAAGAGAGGAGGTGATTATAAGCTACCCTTAACATAGTAATTTTTTTTATATTAAATTGTTGTGAAAGTATGAAGTTTGTTGGGAATAAATATCTAAATTTAATAAATTTTATTATTTGTTTTTTTCGTCACCTAATTTGTTGTAAAGTTTTTGTAATTTACGTGTTTTTTTTTACTACAATAGAGAGAACTTAATGGCGATGCATTTGTAAAATATGAGGAGTTTGTCTAAGCCTCTAAGGTATAAAAATAGAGTTTTTGGGTACAGTTTTATTTTGTACAGAGGTATATAAATAGAGTTTTATGTAATGAGTAAAAATATGCAATTAATAAAGGCATTTTTTGTTAATTTCACACAAATAGTAGTTGATCAATATAGTTTCCTTTTTTATACAATGGTAAAAATGAGAATTAAACCTTAATCCGTATGCATCTACTCCAACATTCCACCACTAGGCCATTCCTTTTGGGTTTGATCATTATAGTTCATTCATCATAAAAATAAATAAAGTTTGAGTGTGGCATAGATATTAATATGGAAGTTGCCAAGCCTGTTTTAAAAATAAAAAGGTGTTATTTAACAAAAAAAAAAATTTAAAACTTTTATATTAGTATTTTTTTTCAACGTTAATTAGCACACATACTTTAGGATTTAAAGGAAATTTCTCACTTTCTCCGTGAATGTGAATTTGATTCTCCTTGAAAACATCCAAAATGATATTTGGTAAGCATCTCTTCTCTAAAGGATACCTTGATATTCAATATTAGTTAAACCTCGACTCCACTCTTCAACATTAACAGGTCAATGAAATTCTATCTGGTAAGAGTTTTTAACAAATTTAGTTATCAAAAAAATAAAAGCAGAATAAAAGAATTGAAGACCAACATTAAGTTGATTCAAATAAAATTAAGTTTGAATTTCATAAACAAAATCTCAAGTTCAAACTTTGGGGGGG
>PYAF01005814.1:1245605-1274171 GCA_007407185.1 Glycine tomentella | reverse complement strand
TGTATTGTGCCAGTGGCAGGCAGGAGTGGCCTGGGTTCAGCATGGACTACCTGCACGAGGAGCTTGGTCGCATTATGTCGATGTTTCGACAGAGCTGTAGGTTGGAGGAGCCAGGCCCAGCTGCACCCCCATCACAGCTTCCAGATGAAGATGACCCGTATGTGGATGTTCCTCGTAGCCGTCGTGAGGGACACGGACTAGAGCGTCACCGGAAAGTAAGGCGACAAGTTCCTGAGATCATACCTGCTCCCAGGCCTCGTGCTGAAGGTATCTATAGGGCTCCGGTGATAGCACCCATGTACGGCACCCAGACTTTCTATTACCAGTCTCTGCAGCAGCCGGATATGGGATATCAGAGGTTCAGTACGCACAGCGACGTGCCACCACGACCAGAGTATGGGTCACAGCATGTCTATTATGCCCCAACTTTGGCCACGGCTCCACCAGACTGTGGCACTAGTTCTGGTATTTCTGGTTCGGAATGGACTGATGAAGACATTCAGAGGCTGGTTGATTTTAGTCCGGATAGTCATGGAGATTGGTCAGCACATGGGGAATACGACACCCCAATCCCTGACTATCCTGACCCAGACCCACAGGACCTGACGACTGCATGCCCACCAGTATATGCAGCCCATTCTGGGCCAGCCCCATCCGATGCAGGGCCTTCCCAGGCAGCCCCTTCTCAGTCATCACATCATTAGGTTGTGCATCCTCAGCTAGGATCGTCGCGGCGACGTGTTAGACGGGTTAATCCCGATCGTCTAGCTCGTCATCATCAGTGGCCACCTGAGTCATAGAGTTTATTTGTATTCACATTTGTGTTTATTTGTTTGTTATTTCTTGGTACTGTATTTGTGATGGATATATTTATTTTTTCGTGTTATGAACTATATTTTTTTTTGTTATAAACTTTATGCACCAATTTGTTTTTTGGTTAAATTCAAATGTAGTATAAGGACCGTCATTAGATATTGAACACGCCCAACAAATGGAGGCGTGACTGCACACGCTCAAATAGGGCATGACCGGACACGCCCAACTGGAGACGTCACTGAAGACGCCCAACTTAGGCATGACAGAAAACGGGGTCACGCCTACAGTTAGGCGTCATTGAACCTTATATAAGGCTTACCATCCAACACAAATTTCATCTGTAAGATTTTTTGCTATGGCATTCTTAGCAGAAACAAGCAGCCAAACCATTGATAACTCAAGATTAGCCTTCATTTATCCAAATGGATCTATGAAACACAACGAAAGCGGTGTTTCTTTTGAATGTCCCTCTCCAATACCAATGCGGATCAGTGTTCTTTTGAAACACTTAAGCGTAGGATGAGCGACACCGTTATGATAAGCGGCGACCAGTTTGTTGATGAAATCTACTACAGACAACCAGACTTACATGCAGGTAACCATTGTTTTTTTCATTCTTTTCAAGTAACAAATGATAATGATGTTTGCGTAATGTTGATGTGCCATGAACAAATGTCGACCATTGGGCCTATAGAAATATTATGCACCATAAGCAGAACGCCTGAGGGTATACTCAACCTGCTTCAATCCACCATGGTCCCAACACATGATGCAATGTTATATTACAATGGCAGGTGGAACATACCATGACATGGCGGCTTTGTGGGCTATGCATTCACGGGAACAAATCCAATCAGATTTGACATTCCTTCAGGCTGCAACTTTGAAACACTGAAGGAACTAATCAAGCAAGTTGCGCCCGTTGGACTTCCCCCTTATGGAATCCACAAGTCCCAGGTGGTTAGAAAAGTATTTTTTAGACAGCCAGCGCATCACGCTTATTCAGACAACACGATTGAATACCACTTAAAAGAGTTGCTGACCGATGAAGACATCTTGAAGGTGTTAGCTGAATCCAACTACTGGAAACGTTTTTCTCCAATACACATCTTAGCTGTTTTTAGCAAACCCGTACCCGAATTGCAATAAGACCAAATGTGTTACGCCAGATATGTGAAACTATTCATTTGTGTTGTTATTTACTTATTTAATGTTGTTGTTGCCTTAATCAATGTTAAGGTGTTCTCAAACAACTTCGTTATGCGAATTAATGAACACGATGAAATGGTAAACATAGTCTGAAACATAATGTCATCCAGTAAAATACAAAACATTTGAATACAACTAATATTGCAAACATGACCCTAAAATCATGAAACAGCACGACGATCAGGACAAGCTCTCCGATTATGTCCAACGGCCTTGCAAATTCCGCATCTGCTGCGTCTTTGACTGGTTTCGACTTCGTCCATTTCATTACGAATTCTGGTTGCCTTTGGACGACCCTTTCCACGCAACATTTCCCTGTTGGGAATTATAACTGGACCACCACTCGGTGGAATGGCACCTTCATGACCAATTGGTTGCCATGGGATTGAATAAGCCTGCACCAAATTACTTATGAGGAACACATCATCAGCATACTGAAATGGATTCTGCCGAACATGTAAAGCAGCTGCTGTGGCGTGACTACATGGGTATCTGAAGGCCTTAAACTTGCCACATTGACAAGACCATTGTCCAAGGTTGACTGAATATGACATCTCACAGCCATCCAGCACCTCAAATTCTGTTCGGTCGACATTATAAGTGCTGACATGGTGGGCTGTAGCAACGGTCTGATTATGCCTCATTGCATCAACCACATTTCTATAATGCCGCGCTGAACCGTCAACCTGTGAAAGAGCTGCCTGACCCCTCGTTACGAAATATTCAACCAATCTGCTGTACGTGTGTTTCACCAAAGCAGTAATAGGCATGTTCCTTGCTCCCTTCAACACCCGGTTAACTGATTCAGACAAGTTTGTTGTCATATGGCCAAATCTCCTCCCCTCTACATCATATGCACGGGTCCACTTTTCCTTGGGGATGCTATCAATCCATTCTGCAACCTCAGGGTTGCTGTCACGAAATCGTGCAAACGCCAGCTCAAACTCAACCATACACGGATTATAACCTGCAAAACAATCATCCCATTAATATTGATCTGCTTACACAACATGAAACATTTTAATATCATCACATAATTGTTAACCATACCTAAATTCATCAGCGTCTTCTTCAAGCGTTGATTTCTGAACTTTTGATTAAAATTACTGGCAATATGGCGGAGGCAAAACACATGATGAGCATAAGGGGGTTGCCAACCAGCATGATTCGCCATAGCAGATAGTATGCTACGGTGCCTATCTGAAATGAGACAAATGTTTTGCCTTTGAGTAACGTGAAGACGAATGTTAGCCAGAAAGTATGACCAGGCTTCCAAGGTCTCCCCCTCGACTATGGCAAATGCCAGTGGCAGGCATTCCCTATTGCCATCCTGGGTTGTGGCAATCAATAATTTCCCCGTATACTTCCCATACAAATGAGTGCCATCAATCTGAACTATTGGTTTGCAAAAATTGAATGCCTGGCAACACTGTCCAAACGTCCAGAACATGCAATGAAACACACGCTTTCCTCGTAACAGTTGACTTGCCACAAAATAATCATTGGTTTGAATATCATAAAAAGCACCTGGTGAAAAACGAAGCATGTAGCCACACCACCTGGGCAAAAATGCATATGATTCTTCCCAATTCTCGTAAACCATTGCCATTGCTTTCTGCTTCGCCCACCAGGCCTTGCGATATGAAACTCTGAATCCAAACGTATGGGTGATCCTTTCCCGAACCAATGCAATCGACACAGACGATTCCTCCCTGATCATTCCTACCAATGCAAAAGTAACATTTACATTAACTTTAAGAATTATTCAACACATACAGAGATAATTTTAAACACACGTACCTACTACAATTGAGGCAATAACATCAGAATCAAGTTGTGTATGACCCTGTGAAATATGGTCGTTAAGGCAGTTGTGATTGCCACCCCATCTTGAAACAATCCACTTCTCACCGAACGCCGGTTTAATGACTCTAACCCTCCATGGGCAACCGTCGTTATGAGCAATACACCTCATGCTAAACTTGTTAGGCTTGCTCTCAACTACATATGCCTCTTGATGCTCCTTCATCAGGTTCCGCTTAACTGCGACCTGTGCATCCTTTTTGGTGGCAAATTCTTGTTTAACAAACAACGGATCACCTAATTGCCATGGACCCTGCACTGAACCCGAACCCGAACCGGAAGCGGTGTGAGAATCTTCTTCGCTTGGATGACTCCAATCAATATATGTGTAGTGGGGAATTTCATCCCAAAAAGGAGTCACCTCAGCACCTTCAAATACAAAAGTAGTTGAATAAATACAACATGCACACTAAAATATTAAAACATGCAACTATTCTATTTATGTTAACATGACATCTTAATTCATTTTACTGATGTTACATACCTTCAACAGGATGTTCTGCTTGTGAACATCCTACGTCGGGATGATGATGCATTCCAGACGATCCCACATCAGTGTCTCTTTGGAATGCAGTTGCATCCACACCAGCATCGTCATCATTATCCGACGCACTAGCACCCTCTTCAAGAAGACGATCCTCCATTGCAATGTTTTCATCATCATCATCATCGTCATCGTCTTCCATAACCCAAGTTGGGTCATGTGAATCTTCCTCAGACACGTTTACAACTGGATCAACATGTGACGAACCCTTTGCAGCATTCACAGGAACTGTCCTAATGGGTAACACATCAGCTACCACACCAAAGTCCACGTATAGCTCTATAAAATCTCTCGTTTAAAAAATTCTTCAATTAGCAATTCTAGGTCTTCGTCGTCCACAACTTGAAAACCCATGTAACGTTCACGTTGCCATAATCTCCCTGTAAGCTGTATGATACTTTGGTTGTCTTGCAAAGCTAATTTTTGTCGAATCTTTTGTTGTAAATCACCCATTGTCGACGTTCGCTTCAAACGTGTCTGCCGTTTCCCCCCTTCAAAAACAACACCTTCTCTGCCTTCAAATTTCCTTCCATTATAATATAACACAACACGTACAAACTCGTCGCCACCTGAACTCATTTCTTCCACTCAACAAAAACAAACACTTCTTCGCAGAGCTTCGCTGTACACAATTTGAAAAAACTGTGTTAGAATATCTTGTTAACCTCTAAACCCATTTATTCAGCCGTATAAACCATAAACAGTAAACCATATACCCTAAGGCGTATAAATCCTAAACCCTAACCCATTATACAATCAATCGTTAACCCCTACATTCCCCTAAACCCTAAACCCTAAAACATAAGTAGTCTACCATAAACCCTAAACCCTAAAGCCTAAACACTAAAACATAAGCCGTGTACCCTAAACCCTAAACCCTAAAACCTAAAACATAAGCCGTCTACCATAAACCCTAACAAGTATACACCTAAGCCATAACAAGTATTCACTAAAACCTAAGCGTGTAGCCTAAACCCTAACCAGTCTACCATAACCTAAACTAAGCTATACAACACTAAACCCTAAACAATAAATTAACTCATATACATAATTAATCAAATGACTTACTTGTGTTAGCAGATCAGACCTTTGCTGCAAAATCACTCACTACACTTTCTGCAACTCGATTCAAGAATACGCAACACTCAGAAATGCAGAGGAAACTGAAAAAGGGGGGTATATATACAGTGGGTCACGTCCAAGAGGGGGCATGACTGGTCAAGCCCAGATCCAGGCGTGACCACCCCCTTGGTCACGCCTGGATCTGGGCGTGACCAGTCATGCCCCCTCCTGGGCGTGACCCACTGCCCCAGATCCGTAATTAGTTTCCAAACAGCCCCTTTTTCATAATTTCTTATTTAAAGTGTATTATTTACGTTCTTTTGCCATTTAAGTGATAATGAGAATGATGTGCAAACAAAAAGGCAAGAAACACTTGTAGATTTGACTAGAGATAGTTCACCCATTTGATCCCAAGGCATTATTGAAAAAGTCTTCCTGATTTTTTTTTTCATCATTCCTCTCTTGTATTGAAGAAGATGAGACTGAGTTTACATTAGCATTGGTCTTCCAAGACCTTGTATTATCTATACAAAAGCAATTGCCCAGCAGATATTTGGGTTTTTGTTAATGGGAGGGTTTGGATTTTGCTGCATCTTTTTCATTTTATGTTGTCATTTTATTTCAATTATTCTAAAAGCAGTATCTATGAGAATATATGCATCATGTGATTGACATATAATATGTATGGAATATAACATTTTTTTAGCTGTATGTGCAACATGATTCAGAATATAAAGAAGGCACAATATTCACGAACTTGATTGCAAGTTTCAAAGAAGGTGAGGGAACTTGATTGAAAGTTTCAAAGAAGGTGAGGGAAGGGGCTTTGAAAATTTGCGGTAGTTTTTTGCAATTTGCGAAGGGTTTTAACTCCCAGAATCGTTAGAATATAATAGTCAATCGTTGGGCCAATGAGAGAGTGGCACCTAAGAAGGAGAATGACACATAGGCAGGTACGAAAATTAATCAAGCTTAATTTCAGGCAAGAAAGTAATATATTTTAATTCTATGAAAAAGAAAAATAGATAAAATTTTGGAATAACGAAATCCATATTTTGGTAATATGAGAGAGACGAAAACATATTTTAACCTTTTTAAAAAATATAATGGGAAAACATGTGTATATGTGTTTAAAAAAACCATAAGATAAATTAAACGCTTTATATTATTGTTATTAAATTATTAAATTGAATGCATGATTAAATGGTACATAATTATATCAGCTTGTTTCATTAGGGGTCTCAAACTTAAGTAATGAATATATAATTAAGAACAAAACTTTAATGTGCATAATTATTTTATATGTTTTGAGAAAATTTGTTTTTGAAAAATATACACGTAGTCTATATTAAAAGTATTCTTAAATTGAACAATATAAATATTACTAATTAAATAATTTGTTTTTTTTAAAATATCTTTAAGATTGAAAACATGTTCACGTAATTAGTTAATTTGAGAAGAAATTATTTATTAAATGTTATTTTGAATAAAATTGTGCATTGAAGTTAAAGAATTTAAAAACTTGGAGTTATTCAAACTTTATCTCTTATACTAAGCTCAATATAGTTGTCTAGAATTTGAAAATGATTTTTTTAAGAAGAAATAGTGTAATACTTACTTGTTTTAAGAGATGAAATTAATTTAGCATAGTCTAAAAAATGTCCTTAATAAAGTGAAAATGAATAAGTGTGAGATTTTGAAATTATATGGCATGGTTTAAATTCTTGAATGCAAGTATGGGAGATATTTTATGCAATGACTTGGGATGTCATTGCATGTGACACCAAGACTTTAACATGAAAATATTCTCTTTTACTTCTTATAAAACTCTTGAACTAGTTTAATTAATGAAATACATAAAAAAAAAATATCATGAATATAAACATCACTCATAAAAGGCCCTCAATTCATAAAACATAAATGTGTGTGCTCAAGACACTACATCATGAAAACATCATAAACAAATCTCAAGGGTCTCATTAAGGGAATAAATACAACACATATCTAAACCCAAGTTGGTCCCTACTAAGACAAAACATAAATAAATGATCTGAAGGTCAAATCTTGCCTCTAAGCCCACCACCTCAACCTTGAGTGACATGCTTCTTAGAAGCTACATCAAGATTTTCTTTTGTCATTTGACACGATCATCATAGTTCAATAGAAAATGCAAGGATAAACTCATTTTTAAAGAAATGTCATATAATTGAAAACAACACAAGATCATCATTTCAAAAGAGATATAGAAAATTCTACACATTTATGATAACAATGTAGTTATACGACTTATCAAGTAACACATCTTTCTCAAGTCACAATTATCAATGCACATGGCTAACTATCATGTGATGTTATGTTGACTCTTTGCTCCTAAAAAGATTTCACCCTTTGAGCAATTAATCCAAGTACATTCCTTAACATAGTCATACTTTATGATCTGACCATTCGGGAAGACTCGAATTAACACTACAGAGGAAGTGTGGTTTTATCGAAAATGAATAAGCTTGTTTAGTGGCTTACTTCATCGAGGCTTTCAATGACCTTAATCTATCTAAGGATTTGCCCACTCATCCATTCTATAGGGTCATTCCCATTAGCCACCACCGGTAACCTCCAACACTAGATTGAAGGTCTTCCTACACCCTTAACTTACATGTCTACTCACATGCAATGTCATTCATCAATGCATGATTGTCATGATCGTACATTATATCACATTCAACATATCATTAATTCATTATTCACATCTTGTTCAATTCATCATTTATATCCTTCTCACCAAAAATGAACTCTTGCATAGTTAAACATCATGAGACTCTTCACACTACAAGTTCCCCTAAGTAAACACCAATCATATGAATATAATTACATGAGAATAACAAGATATGTCAATTTCATTCATCCCATTTAAGGTTCATGTGTACTTCAAGAAGAATTTTAAATTGAAATTAAAATGATATGTGCAAAATAAAACTTGTCCGTGAGTGCAACTTACCATACGCTTAAGCATGGTTTTTACTGTCTCACTTAAGCTCACCATATGTGGCTACTATATGTGGACTTATAGTAGCTAACTCCTTTGTCTCACTTAAGTGTAATAGGTTTGCAAGCCTATGTGAATTCTTCAAATCTCCTCTAATGAATCTCATATTGAATTCCAACTTAAATCTTACATTTTCAAATATGAACATCGAATCGAAACACATTTAAGGAACCAAAAATAGTGATTCAACACACATAAAACATGAGATTAATGATGGTTTAAGTTCCCCTTAACTATTAGACTCAATGAGTTAGCGTTTAGATGAAGAAAAAATGAATAAAAGAAAAGACTTTGACTCCAAGATGAAAGCTTTCCTTCACTCCTATAGCAGTTCTACATCATCCACACCACCCCAAAACTAATAGAAAGCACATTAAAACCTTGAAGATAAACACTTTTATGAAGTTTTGAAGAAAGTCTAGGGAGGAAAAAAATGAACTCAAAAAAAGGAAGAGGGAGAGATTGCCCCACCTAGGAACAATCAATATAATAACCCTTGGGAAAAAATGGCGCAGTTAGCGTAGAAAGCCATGCGATTAACGCTAGGATTGTAAATATTGTCCATGGATTCGAACTGGTGGCGCTAGTGGCATCAGGGGCCACGCGATCAACGCTGGGAGTTCAAATCTTTGGTCATTTTTTAGCATCTGGCGCTACTCAAGTGGAAGTTGGCGCCAGTAGCGCCAGATTGGCGCATGTAGTGTATCTAGAGCACTGTTTTGCCAGGTAAGTTCTTCGCTCTTGGGGAATGTTTCTCACTACCTGTGTTCCACCATACTCCGAGGGAGTGATGGGCGCATACATAATGCATGTGCATTTGATTGGTTGTTACAATTTTCTCATGATAATATGTATGTATGATTCTATGCTTTGTGTGTATGGTTATCTATTGAATAGATATTCTGACCAGTTAAATAGATATGGACCTCCCTAAAAGTAGAGCGCAACTCCTAGTTTGGTTTGCTCACGTAAAAGGTGATGATGATCCCTTAAGACCAAGAGATAGGTGGTACCGTCACGGTTGAAACCTATTCTCAGAGGTGTCATATACGTGCATCCATGTGTAAAGAGGTAGCTCCCGATGGGATGGCACGGGTGTGAGTTCCAGTCTCACATTGGGGACTGAGAGTCTCAGATGCTGATGATGATGCATCTTGTGGTGGGCGTAGTACCGCGAATATACTTTAGAGCTAGATGATGGCTATGTATTGTTGTGAGGGCTAGGTGGCCAATTGATTGTGATGCCTTTGATGTTGTGTATCATGGAAGTGAGCCAGGGGGGAGGAGAAGCCTCCAGCGCCCTGAGCTTACTGAGATTGTATCTCACCCCGTGTGAGGATTATATTTTGCAGGTGATTCATCTGGTAGAGATGATAAGTCTCAAGGCGAGAGGCCCCAGTAGAGACAAATTTTGTGTAGTTGCTTGGTAGTGTGTTGAAAGCTTCGTGGCTCCTTACTTTTGTTTTGATGTATTTTGTACCCCTGCAAGGAAAGATGTGTGTGTACACATATGATGGACTCTATTTATGTTTATGTTGTATAGACAATGCATGTTTTGTATGCCCTCGTGTGAGGATGTGATCTGCGAGATCATGGCACTTGGTGCTTATTCTTTTGTATCGCCACAGTGGTGGTTGAGGTGATGTATATATGTTATATCATATTGAGATATGTGGTTTCTTTTTCTCCTAACATATATGTATAGATATTGTTGATGTATCTGTCGTTCCCTATGTTATTTGGGTCGATGAGGCTGGCTTTAGTGTATAGGTATTTGTATATTTAATTGAAGTTACGTACCATACATAATGAATCAAGACATATGGTTTTTGAAATCGCTTACGTGGTTCTTAATTAGATTAGTTGCTGCGCAAATCTGATTAAGTAATTGTTAATTAATACACTGGAATCATACGGGGTGTTACGGTCAACAACCACTACAGGAAGGAGAAAAGAGCTCCTTTTTTTTTTGCGCAACACCAAACTCAAAGTTTCTCCAATGGTGGTTTCTTGGAGAAAAGGAAGTGAATGGAATGAAGGGTTTCTTTTGAGAGAAGTTTATGAAATAGAAGATTCTTAAGAGTTTTTTTTTTTTTTTTTACTTTCTAGCTTCTCTCTTTTTACACGTTGGTTTCTACTAAACACATCTACCCCACTCATAAATTAAAAGTTCATCCACCTAGGCTAAAATACGCCAAAAACTCACTAATATTCATAAAACACATACTCAACATCACTAACTCATTAATTAATTAACTAATTCAAACACTTAACTTAAATTTCTCTTGTAATTTAATAAAATCACTTGAATAATCAATTAATAAAATACGTTACATTTTAAGATTTGTAGCCTTTAGAACAAGCAATTTTGGAGTTCAAAAGTCCATTGAGAAATGTTATTCTATTGGATTATGAAAAAAAAATTTATAAAAGTTGAGTTTACTATATGGATTATTGACCAGCCTCAAGCATTAAATAAATGGCTTCTAAAAACTTTTTGAACTGAATAGATTTGAAACCCTACTTAGATATATGTACTATATTTAACAAAAAAAAATAGACTTGGATGTATAAGTCAAATTGATTAAGGTTATATTTTTCTAGAAGTTTATTGCTGAATTAAAATTTTCATATTGTTTGCTTGCTTCAAAAATATAGGAATAAGATATTTGTGACCATTTTTAAAAGACAATTCATGAAAAAAAAGGAAATTAAACAATGAATTAGAGATTGAACATATAGAGATTTTGAAAGAGGTAGTTCATTTTCTTTATCCAAAAGCTCATGTTTTCTTTACATTCCAAGTGTAGGTATTGACTTCTATCTTTATTTTTGAGTGTTTAATTAAAACTCTATAAAAATAAACTCAAAAGTTCAACTTAAGGTGAAAGTTTCAAGACTTAGATAACCAAAATCTAAGTTATGTTTGTTTCTTGTCAGACTCAAACCTTTTTTTTTTCAACAACATGGTATGTTAAATGATTTTATCAATCTCCAAAAAAAATCTCTTGAAAAGAAATCAACTTAAAGTGGTTTAAGATGAATTGATGTCATACTAAATTATTAAATCTAATCTTGTTCATGTAAAGTCAATGTAAACACTATAGTAATATATTACAAAGGTAGACATTTGTTTAGTATTAAGGGTGTTTATGTTTTTTTATAGGGATTAAGGGTGTTTATTATATTAACTCATTGTTAGGTTATTTAAAGTGATTGCATGCAATATACTTTATGATTTGTTTACTAGTATTATGGAATGCATACATGATAATTTTTCATGAAACATAAAATGTCATGTTATATGTGGAATTAGTAGCAAAACTTATTTACTAGGAACATCAATAATAAAATGTTGAAATTCAAATCTCAAACTATTTTTTCCACTAAGATCTAGATAATATAATTTGTTTACGAGGGTGTACATATCGTCAAGATTAAAAGTTCTACAAGTATTTTTAGGAATAAAGAAAGAGCTTAAAATTTAAAGTTTGTTGTTTTCTTACTAAACCGGTCATTTAATTCTTGCAACTACTTATCTATTGTAATTAAAAATGTGTTCACTATGAAACAATGTTCTATTGTGATAGGACCTTGTTGGTGCTTAAATGTCACATGATGTACTATATAAGTAGCATTGAGACAAAGGAGAATTAATGTCATCTTGCTAAAAAATAATGATTTCAAATCCTCTCCATTTTATAAGAAATGAACATCTCCATTTCATTGAAGGAGAAGCATATAAAATTGAGGGATGAGATTCTTCCCTTTTTCAATTTCGTTAAAATATTTGAACCACTATTGTTTACAAATAAATTTGTATGTTAATAAATATAAACCAAATATAAAATTATTAAGGTTAATTATGTTTTTAGTTCATCAAGTTTTGGTAATTTTCATTTTTAGTCCCTAGAAAAATGTTTGACTGATCTTAGTCCTTGATAAATCATCTTATTTTGTTTTTAGTCCTTCTATTGCTTTTCTTGGTTAATTGCTTATGTGTCATCCACGGGGGCAAATGGTAAGGTATCATGCGTATACTTTGGTGACTTGACAGACAAGTGTTGGTTATCTCATTAGTTCACTAATTAATCGCCTTAGCTAGTATTACAAACTCATTTAAAAGTAATTAATAATAATTAATTTAGCAAAACAAACACAAATAACTTTTGAAAGCTCATTTTTTACTCATGAGTGTCAGTGGTCAAAGAAAGAAAATGAGAGTTTACTTAGAACTCTAGTATTCGTCATTCATATTGAAGGAATCATAGCCAGATAATTAAACACTAAATGTTTGAAAAAGATCCAATGCGAGAACCATTGTTCCTTCGTTGGTGGTCACAAATCTTGAACAAAGGTAAGTTTGTCTTTGTTTTTAATGGTGTTGGTGTGAAAAGATAACTAAACCCTAAATGTTTGAAGAAGACCCAATGCAAGAATCATTGTTCTTTCGTTGGTGCTCACAAATCTTGAACAAAGGTAAGTCTGTGTTTGCTTTTAATGGTGTTGGTGTGAAAAGAGAAGCTGAGTTGTATTTAGTGATCGTTTTTTCTTCTTTTTCCCGTGAATTGCTTTTACTAGGGTTGGTGTGTTTGTTTGTTGGAAGCATGTGAGTGATATTGTGAGTAGGTATTTATGTTGAAAGCTTCTATTATTTTGACATATGTGCCTATAACTTTGTGCTATAATGAAATACCTTTTTTCAAGTTCATTTTGTTGGTCCCGGTGAACTCAAGAAGGGGAGGTTGAATTGGGTTTATAAAATATAACAAAATAATTCTAATAAAAATCCCAAAAATATAAAATAGATAATGAGGTTATAAAGAGGACAAAACACAGAGAATTTTAATGGAATAAAAACTCCTAGGCTCAATAGGAGAAAACAACCACGGCTCCAACTGGATCACTCGATCCAATTGAATAAAGAATACTTCAATATTTAAAGAGTCAATATCCAGTACAAATGTAGAACCTATTCAACCCTTGTACATGTCAATCTCAAACCTAACTATAGATTTGTATGACTTTTTCCCAAACCTTGTTCCTCCACAAAATTTCTCACTCAATTGTTGATTTAAATCTAAACCAGACTTTTCCCAAACCTAACTCTAGATTTGTATGAAACCTTGTTCCTCCACAAAATTTTTCACTCAATTGTTGATTTAACTCTAAACTAGACTTTTATCAAATATTTCAAAGTTACCTTTAAAGCTTCATAGTCTAAGCAGAAGACACAATATCGGCAAATTTTCAAAAAATATTTATAACTCAGATTATCAATATAACTCAAGGAGAATTCACATTTTTTCCAAACCCCATTATACTCTATTTATATAGAGATATAGATAAGCACATTTTTTTTTCAAATCTTTGTTTATGTTAGTTTTGATAATAACAAAATTATGTTTAAATTTTATTAGTTAAGCTTATTTATCAAAACAGAAACAGAATTCATCTATATAATTAAATATATAAATATTGTTCAATTAGAAAAATAGATTTTTCTTATCAACTTAAACTGATAAAACATTTATCAACGAAATGAATTGTATCAACATATATCAGACTATATCTATAAAATTAAATATGCAAATTTTGTTTAATTAGAAAAACATATTTTTCTTATCAACTTAAAAAAGACATTTATCAACAAAATGAACTTTATTAGCAAATATCATATCCATTTTATTTGCCCTTTATCCAATTTTATTTCAAGAGTTCAAATGGAAATCTAAGTCAATAAATTAAAGAGAATTTACTCTTACAAACTTTCTAAACGACAGCTTCTGGACTTCTTTTCTACCCATCAACAGTTGCTCTATTTAAATATTCTTTTAAGACTTGAGTGTTCCACTCATGCTTTATTGTTTCTCTATTTTGACCCAATCCCTTAATATAATATTTGGCCCATTGTCAACATCAAAACTTCGAGTCCAACACATTTATCTCATATCTTTAATTGTTTGGTTGTTTGCGCGTGGACTTTTCTAGAATTATGTTAATGAACCTTCAAATATTATTTAAATAATTATGATATTAATTAATATTTTAAGATTGTTGTTTACTATTATTATCCATTACAAGGGTTTATTTTTAAGGGACCTCATCTTCATTACGAAGATAAAGATGAAAATGTCTATTTGAAATGTGATGAGGTCAAGTGGTCCTATTTTGAAGTTGTTGGTTTACTAAAAGATTTGGGGTACGAATTTGGAGGCTATAACTTATGGTGGAAAAGTAAGAATTTTTTTAAAAAAGTTTTTAGAGTTATTTGATGATAGGCATCCTCTAAAACTATCATCTTATTCTTTTAATGTTTCAAGTGAAAATGTCTTACATATTTATGTTGAATATTTGAAGGTAGTTGAGGCAAAAAAAAAACAATTTTTCAAG
Organism: Glycine tomentella; assembly: GCA_007407185.1. Taxonomy (NCBI): domain Eukaryota; kingdom Viridiplantae; phylum Streptophyta; class Magnoliopsida; order Fabales; family Fabaceae; genus Glycine; species Glycine tomentella. The sequence continues at coordinate 1,259,241 of PYAF01005814.1, read as the reverse complement.
TAATTCAAACACATGGACAACAACTAAGATATATGAGACTGCAAATGTCAATTTCAAGACTGGATTGGAGTTGTTGTGGGGCATCATGTGGAGAGTCATATTGATGTTAAAGGGTGTTGTGTAGGTCCAACATAATTCTAATGTGGAGGTTAGTGTGAAAGGGGATATGAATGAAGACTTGGATAAGGATTTCTGTCTCACTTTAGGTACATTAAAGGGTAGTGAGGAAGATACCACTAATGATGCATTTGAAATTGAAGAAGTTGAGGATTTGAAAGCTTATTTAAGTGATACTGAAGATGAATAATATATTTGTGTTAACAGACATAAAACTAAGCATCAAATTGGGGATGATTAATCAAGTAAGGAGTTAGATAACAAGAATGACTCATATTCATATGATGAAGCTAAAGTTATGGTGACTAAATTTAGGAAACACAATGTGTAAGAATTTTAAATTTATACTCTCACATTTGAAACAATTTAACAATGTTGTAATGGAACATTGAGTTCTAATTGATAAGAAAGTAACATTTGTAAAAAATGATGCCAAAATGGTTAAAATAGAATGTACATCGAAGTGTAATTTCTAGTGTATTTGTAGTTGAGATAGAGAAAGTTGTACTTATACCATTAAAATCCTACATCCTAAGTATAAGTGTGGAAGAGTGTTTGTCAAATAAAATGCAAAGATAATTTGGGTGGAAAGCAAATAGTAGAGAAATTAAAGTTTAACCTACACATGACAATTGAGCAAGAGGTAGATGAGATTAGGTTGATATTTTCTATTTGAATTACAACTTCCACTATTGAGAAGGTAAAAAATTAGCATTGGAGATGAATGAGGGAGATGCTTGCAAGTAACATGTTATGTTGTGATCTTATTGTGTTAAGGTGAAAACAGAAATGTAATGATAATACATGCTTGTAAATTTTGTACAAACATAATTAGAATATTAACAAACTATTTTGAATTATTTTGATTGAAACGCTAAAACTTTCATTGTAGGCAAAGAATTTCAAGGGAAACAACAAACAACCAGTAAGGAGTAAAGGAAAAATAAATCCCAACAAATGAAGATTTAAAAATGAAAATCATCAACTTAGCAAAGAAAATGGTATATTGTGTTTTTGTACATTTAAGTCATTTTATGTAAATGTATATAAACTATATTTTTAAGGTCACAATATTAAAGGTATTATTTCATGTAATATCCTAAGAAAATAAAAATATAATAAATAATAATAGTAACCTCAAATTATATAAATTATAATAATAGGCTTTAAGAAGAACAAATAAAATTATGTTTTACTGAAATAAAACCTCCAGCCCCGTAGAAATTTCTTAAGCTGTCCAAATATCTTTGCACATTTCTCTTATGCTTTTCCAGGTGGCATTAGGGAAAAAACAAATAACAAAAGCAGCTGCAGTAGCTCTCCACGTTACACACATCATTAAATACGGGAATGATGATTAGATAAGGAAAAAGGGATATTTTCTCCAACCACAACCGACTCAAAGCATTATAAATAGCTTGTAAACTCAAAACTTTCTGTACCAAAAATCATCAGTTTTCTCTCTTCATAAAACTTCTCTACCATTTTCTTTCTCTAAAATTTTTCTATCTTAAAATCATCCCGACAGCAATCCACCAAAAATTATTGAAGGTAGGCTAGGCTTCAATTTCTAACTTAGAAATTCCCTAAGTGAAATTTATGTAATTATTAGATTATGTTTAACCTTTATATTAGTTAATAAATTTAAGTTTTATATTAGGGATACGGTGATATTTTTAGATTACACAGGAATTGATAAATTGTTACGTAAATAAATTTATGATTTATACACAATTTAGTATTAACTATTAGAATTAAAATAGTAAGATTTACAAATTTAATAAGGATACAGTAAATTTTAGTATATAAATACGTGAACGATTTTAAGATTAATAGATTAAAGACCTTATCTATATAACCTGTTGAATAGTATAATATAAAGTATATTAGATGGGTACGGGACTTGGTCTCTGCAGGAATAAAACTATGTTTACTTCTTTTGAGCTTAATAAATGATATCATAACTGATCCGAGTAAACTTACGAAACCTCGGCCATGCACTGCCGACATTTACTTATGCACATCCCGGCACCGCTACGGGTTAGCTAGTTACCTCAGCATTTTTTATATAAACCATTCCAGCAAATCTTCCCTCGAGTCCGGCTCCTGCCTCTTGTATATTCCTCAACATTCGTATGAAACCGGTCATATCTACAAGCCATGACCACACTTTGACACCTCTGTATGACCGAGTATACTCACAGAACCCGGAAACCTTGAGCTCGGTCAATCCGGTAAGTATGGCAATTCGGCTCCAAGTCCGGCCATGCCTCCAATTCAGTTACCCGTGGCAACTCGACATCACACAAGCAAGCTCGGCCTGCTACCATGAGTCCGGCAACCTTGAGCTCGGTTTACACCACCCCGGACACCATGACTACATGCACCTCGACCTTGCCGGAGTATACATCTACCTCGGCACCTCTTATCGCATGTGCAAGCCCGTCCAAGCATATAACCCGGCCATAGCCAACTCGGCACATCCTTCCGGTAAGAACCCCTAACCAACTCAGCCACTACTCATAAAGCTCGGCTACTCACCTTGGTTAGCCATGCAACCCAACTCGGCCACCATGCTAAATGAAGACGGCCACCATGCAACTCATGCATACCCGGCCAACTCATGCATACCTGGTCACTCACATATATACCCGGCCAACCCCATGTAACTCGGCCAGTCTCTCGTAACTCGGTCAACCTCATGCAACTAGGTTCATCTCATTCAACCCGGCCACACTCAATTCAATCCGGCCACCCACTTGCATACCTGGCCACCCACATGCATACTTGCAGTGGCGGATCTAGGACCCTGAGTCAGTGGGGACAATTTATTTAAAAAAATAAAAAATTAATAATTATCATTATCATATGAGATAGTTGGGTTCAAACACGAAGATAAAAAATATAAAATATAAAATTTTAAGATAAATATGTGCACTTTATTAAAATAAGATTGTGTATTTACTTACTCTTACATGTGAACTGTTAAGAAAATTCAAATACATAAAATTAGGGAGTGCAAAATATAAAATTAGAAGGTGTAAAATATAATGTTTTTGGACAGATATTAGTGATTTTATTGAAATGAGGGGGTGCATTGGCCCACCCTCACCCCAAGATAGATCCGCCGGTGCATACTCGGCCACCCACTTTCATACCCAACCACCCTTCGTGTATACCCGGCCTCTTCGGCACCCATGCAGCCCGGCACCCATGCGAGCTCGGCACCCATGTAGCCTGGCACTCATGCGAGCTCGGCACACATGCAGCCCGGCACACTAATGACAAATCGAACCCAGCCAAACCTTGAACCCGACATGCACTTATGTACTTGGCACACACATCCATGAAACCTTGAACCTGGCATGCATTTGTACTCGGCACAGACCTTGAACCCGACATGCATTTGTACCTCGGCACCTCATGTTCCTTTACCTCGGTCACCTATGTAGCTCGGCCACTCCTTCCATAAGATTAATCATGTCGTTTCCAGCACGAATACACACTCAACCAACTTGCACCCGTTATACTTAGCTCACCTGCTCAAACTAGCCACGATAATCTCATCTCGGTCCTTCTTATATTGCAACCCCAACATCCTATAATAGTTTGTTCTTAACGTAAGTATGGCCGACTTAAAATTGCTATATATGAAATTCCTCCCAGCAGCTCGGCTATAGCTCTCTCGGTTAGCATTTCCCAGTATATAAATATTTCATACACATTCAATTCCATCCTCATTCACGTATATATCTATAACTATAATTATATATAACTACATATAGATTTATATATATATATATATAAACAATAAATAACTCCATTTTAACCTCCTATACTGATCGTTTGGGCCATCCCAAAATCCTTTATATATAAATATAATTAAAGATAGCTTACCATGCTAACTAACTACATGGTATGTAATCAGTTATTACGGCTATAAATATTCTAAGGGTAGTTATTCAGGTAAATTCCGGATACTATATTTCATGACTCCTAACTATAGCAAGTATACATGGTGAAATCATTTAGAATTATTTCACTAACTTGGTATTTGCTACAAATATTATACCACTAAAATTGGCTGAATAATAAATAAATTATTTTTAGTTGGTATAATTTTAAGAGGACAAGATATGAGATGTTATCTATCTTTTATGAGAAGAATAATAATATTTTTCTGATATGTATTTTGAGGAATGAATGAGATTGATCTGGGTTTCAAAACCGGATCTATGATTTTAAGAATGATCCGAGTTTCAAATGTTGGAAACCGGACCTATGATTTTATGAGAATGACTCGAGTTGTGAACACCGGGCCTATGCTACTGATTTTATGAGAATGACCCGAGTGTGACAACCGGGCCTATGATGAGAGATCAGGTGCTAATACATGGAAATTCATGCATGATTAGCGTAAGACGGCCGCAGCATTCCTACATGATGTACACATGTAGAAGTCATGTGCACATGTGATCATTGCATTTCATCTCATGCACTCATACATTCATGCATTCATATTTATTGAATTATTTACTAATTTGCTTAAGTGTGTGATGAATTGTATTTACTTTATTTACTAATCTTACTACAGATATATGATGAAAGAAATTATCTTATTTGATAACCTTTTTAATGTGTTTGATGAAATTGTCTTATTTAATAACCTGCTAACGAGTTTGGTGGTTTAGATTTGCCTACTGAGAAATTTATTTCTCATTAGATTTATTTTATTTTATTTTTAGATGACAATGATGGGCAGATTTCCTAAAGCTGGAGTTTGATTGATATGTTGAAGAAGCTATGTATTATGCTGGATTGTGAAAAGAGATTTGTACTTGTATATTTTTGTATCAGAGACAAGGATTAATGTATCAGTCTTGCATATTTGTAAATTTTATGATGAAGTATTTTTATTAATACACGTTTCTTGTAAATTTTTATACTTCAATTTATATTTTTCAACAAAAGATAAAAGGATAAAATAAATAAATTTAAAATAAGCAGATAAATAAGTAATTAAATAAATAAATAAATAAAATTAGTGAGGATGTTACATTTCATATCTGGTAAATAATGCATTTAAGATCTTTTGTGAAATTGAAGTAAGTTTGTGGTGATGTTTTGTGATGATGTTTTACCTTTATTTATCGTAATTGAAACTAGCCTTGCATTGATAAAGTTTAGGGGGTGCTTGATTTACCTGCTTTCTATTTTCATGTTCATAGAAAGCAAAAAATAATACTAAAATTATGTTTGGTTTTTATTTTAGAATATGTATTCTTTAAAAATGTTAGCAAAAGAAGATCAATTTTGAAAATGAAAAAAATGTCATTTTTGAAAACACACTTATGGAAAACGATGATTTTAACTATTTAATTTCTTTCCAACTCTCTTTTGATTCCGTATGCAACTATCTCGTTATCTATTTTCTCTCATATTGTTTTACTCTCTATATAATACAAGGTGAAATCATTCTTTTCTCTTCATTTTGTTTGCTCATAATGAATATATATTGTTCTCATGAATAAATTCTTCTAGTCTGATACTCCAAAGTTTGTTATATTAGTTGCATGATTTAATTGACTTTTTTATACACATAATTTAATGTACTGAATGCAATATGCATTATTTATTATATAAGGACATATAATATATATTGATTACTATTTTTAAGAGATTTTGAAAACATAAAACAAGAAATAAAACGAAACATATATTCTACATTTTTAAATTTGAAAATGAAAATACTTTTGAAAAATGAAAACACAAAATGAAAATAGAAAACATTTTTTGAAACACAAAAGTTAATTGAGTGAAGTTGAATATCCAAAAGTCATTTTATTTTTGTCATTAATTGGTCATGGTTGTTAATAATGCATTTTATTAACTGCTTGGAACCTTTGATCAATCTTTCTTGTTGGAATATCATTTTTCTATATGATGCATTTGTCTTTTTGAATGACATGCTATTCTCCCTAATATTTCATAAATAAAAAGATATATGACCCTTAATAATACATAAGTATAATATAATTGTTTTTATTCCTTTTGTTAGGTATTTTGGTTCCAAGGCTAAGTTTGAAATCAATTTGTCAAGTTGTGGCCATTGTGGGCTTGGACTGTGTTATCATGCCTCACAATGAATTCATGTATTATGGTTTGGTGCAATTAATAAAGGTTGGTCCTAATAAGATAGATAATGTATAAGAGGCTCTTAATTACTATTCAATTGAGTCATCTACTACACTTGAAGAAAAATATGGAAGAGAGTCTTACATATTCTTTATATATAGGAAATTATGTTATTGGTAGTCGGGCAGAGTAGCACCCTCACTAACACACATGTTGGACAATTCATAATGAGGTTTCCTTAACTTTCATTTAAAGAAATGATTGAGAGTGTTGATCACTTAAAGTTTTGTAATTGTGTCAACTATGATTAGAACTATTGTTTTTAATATATCAAAAGCCTCATTAGATGTTTTGAATGAATGTTTCAATATACTTCTTTAAACATTTAAACTTTAGCTTCATTGAATGTTTTGAATGAATGGCTCAATATACTTCTTTTAACATTTAAACTTTAGACAAATATGAATGTTATACTTATATTATATGTTTATTTTTTGACATGTTTAAACTTTAAATAGAACAAATATAAACACATAGTTTTTGCTGAAAAATGTTTGAATTTTTATAGTTTTATCTAATATGTATAAAAAAAGTATTTTTTTTTTCTAATCAAACATGTTACTTTAGAAATGCTTATAAGGTCTTTTATGTAATTTTGTAGAAAAATTACTTTTACAATTGTCACATCCAAACAAGTTAAAAATTGCTTTTAATTTAAAAAATATTTTTTATAATTGTAACCAAACATAATAATTTATGCTTGTATAAAAATTGTTTGAAAATAAATCACTTTTTTTAAAAGCATTTTTAACTCGAAAACAAACAAATCCACATTCAATAATGAATTTGCTTTTCTTATAAGTTCCTTCACCTTTTAAGAATTTTGATTATTTCCCTTCTTTTTTTAATTTGTATATTTTGTAGAATTGAAATATGTATTTGACTTCTTTGAGTTGATTTCTTTCTATATCTTTGATGAGACTGAATTTGGTTACTTCTATTTTTTTTTTCGTGCCACAATGTGTGAGACTATTTTTTTGTCACATAAATATTAGTTCTTTAATGCAATTAAGTTTTACCATTTTGAAATAAAAAAATATTTTAATATAATATTTATGTATAAGTGATTTAAGTACTCAATTAAATGCTTTTATATAATGAGAGAAACACATGGTTAAGACTTCGATATTTGATAATGCATGAACAAAATATGTTGTTTTAACAATTTTCTCTTCTAATTACTTTTATCATGTTTCATGTCAATTATCTTTGCCTTCAAATTAGTTTTTTACATTATTACGAAAAACTTAAATCATTAATCAAAATTACCTTTCATGTCAATAACTAACCTACAATGTTATACACTTAATATACCTTACAAATTTTACCTTTTCATATGAGTTGTTGCATATAGACTACATATCAATTTTGTGTCATTAAATGCTTCAAATAAGTTATTTATCAAAACATTACATTTGCATGGAAACTAAATATGTGCACATGATTGAGATAGAATGGCATTCAACCAATCATACACTTTAATGGTAATTGTTTCGTCCAAGTAGTAATAAACAGTAAGACCGAGTGTCGAGTCCACAGGGACTTTGATTATACTCATAATTTGTATACGTCTATTTGTAAGCAATTAACATATAATTTTTTTTTGTGATTTGCAGATGATAATCAGCGTAAATATAAATTCAATTATAATATGCATAAATATGTTGGGTATTCAGGCTACCAAAATTACTCTTGATGCAATGTTAATGATTTTTCACTATTTAATATTATTTTACATATTACCTTTATCATCTAATTTACTCTAATCATGATCCTCATATGAAAAAGTCTAAATTACCTAATTACACTCCTGATCCCTCGGCAAGCTACATCAAATAATTTGCATTAAGTATAAAGATGTATATCTAAGACTAAACAATGTCATTCTATCCTTAGATATAGATTGTCTAGATGTTCTTTTCTAGTTCTCATATTATAGACATTTCTCACTACATAAACCCTCATAATATTACATGCAAATGGATGATCAGACTACAAACATGACAGAAGATTCAGAAAAAAAAATATGAAAATTGCATTAAATAGATAGTAAGAATTATTACAACAAGAGTGTTTGATTGCTGAACCCCAACAATTAGTTGTTTAACCTCTCATTTGTCATGAGAGGCTTACAAAACAAAAGAAAACAAAATTCTTCTTGAAATTAATATACAAATGTCTTACATAAAACTTATTCTCAACACCATCCCAAGATCTTGTCAAATGTTAGAATCAAGCCTTGTTAATAATATAAGTGAAAAAGGTTCCTTATCATCATTGACGATAAAAAATCAAACATAATATACAATAATATAATTTACAAAGTCACCATTTTGTTGGTATAACATAAAAATCAATCTATTTATTCTTACATTCTGAATATTTTGAAGTAAGAGATTATAAAATTACCTAAAATTTTCCTTTGTTTTGATATGCATAGCAACCCAAACCAAAGGAAAGTATTGATCATTATCATCTCCCTTCACTATTATCAACAATTGTCCTCTATATTTGGTCTTAAGACAGTGTCCATATAAGCCTATGAATAGTCTATAGCAAGCCAAAAAAAACCCCATTGCTTACACTTAATCATTTCTCTTTTTGCATTTTCACAAATTTTAGGGTTAAATAAGTTTCTGGTCCACCGACTATTTCATATTTTGTTTTTTAGTTTTTTTTTAAATACTTAATTATATAAAATTGGTCTCTTAATTATAATTAAAAATTCATTTTAAACCCTTAATTATTTAAAAAATTGAATCCCTCAATTATTAAACAGTTTAACAAGGTTTTTTAATTATTTAAAAACCAATTATTTTATGTCACAAAAATAAATATTTTTATATGAATTTTTAATACAACAGATGTAAAACAATAAATTATCATATCAATTTCAATATAAAAATGAAGTTCATGTTAAAATTTGTGGCCTATGTAAATAAATATTTTTCTACTTTTTGAAAATAAAAAAATCAAATAGAAATTTAAAGTGATTTGAATAAAAAACAAGTACAATAGAAATTATAATTATAATTATAATTATAATCATGTTAAAAAAATAATTTAACGTGTTTTTCTTATGGAAAATATATTTTTCTACTTATTTGAAAATAAAAATAAGGTTAGATAAAATATTATTATTGTCCAAAAACATTCTTTTCAACAATAATACAACAATACTTAAAAAATAATTTTTCAAAACTCGAATGAGAGAAAAATATCATATTCTTTTTTTATCGGTCAAACTAGTGGGTAACCCATGCGTTCGCACGAGATGTATCGATTTGCTGTGTCGCTTCGCTTCAAATTTGAAAATTATTTTTGTAATAAGTAAACATTAAATATTTTAAAAATAAATAAAATTATGAGTTTATAATAGGAATAAAAAATTATGTTTATTGTGTGTAATATAAATATATAATAATTATAAGTAAACACATAAATGAAAATTCTAACACCTATTTGTGTGTATCTTTTTGTCTTAGATGGAGTCTATTAATATTTCCTTTTGCATGTGTAATAAAGGAATATTATTTAATAACAATAGGTATATAATTGTAGTGTAATACAATTGTAGGCACGATCAATTTATAATGTAGTACTCCCTAATAATTTTGTTAATATCTTACAAAATTTTATCTTATAAATAAAATATTGTCTACAAATATAACTAATGAGTCACAACAATTTCAAAAAGATTGAAAACTTAAATAATTTGAGTGGAACATGACTGATTGAGAACCTATTAGAATTTCAATTCATATCATCATTATAAGATAAAGATATAAGATTGATTGAAAAAATGAAAAAAAAATAGCTTGGAACAAAAATACTAATTTTCAATCTAAGCAAGAATTGTAATATGTAATAAGCAACTTTTAGTTATGAAATTAAATTAAAGAAAACAATTGAAAACTTTATGAAAAATCAATGCTTTGCTAGTAAACTTCCCACTTGTTTGGGTCTTTTATTTCAATTTACCCAAGTAATACCTTCATTTCTCAACCTTAATCCTCTACTCAATCATCAACTAGATTACTTTTATTCACTTTTATTTGTGTCAATGCTAACTTTTATAGAGGTCCTACATCAAATTTCACAATTGAACATTCCATTGATCATTTTCTTGTTCACCTAAATTTTTGCAATAAACATCAGTTTCCATTTACTAATTTTTTTAAACAAATATAATTGAACTATTGATTATAAATAAGAGTAATATTAACAAAAGATAAACAACAACAATCAAAGATTGTATGTGAAAAATATTACTCTATAAGATAATATCAAACCAACGGAATCAACTAAAAATTTCCGTGTGAAAAGTAGTCTCAAAAGTATCATAAATTTAAAAGTAAAATGAAAAATAAGGAAACATACCTAAAAATGTCATTTGATCAAACATGTAATTTGCAATCAATGAATCAGTCTAGAACAAAAGCAAATAAATATTTAAAAAATTCTTCAATTCTCATCTATTGTTATAAAGACCAGTTTAGTATCTTTTTTGACAAAATACTTTAACCCATAAGCCATATCAAATAAATCTTTTTAACAAATTTAGTTCATATTCACATTATTAGAGAAATTTTGATGAAAGAGAAAAATACAAAGAAAGTAATTAGGCCAAACAAAAATCAACTAAGAAAGTAGAAATTAAGAAAATTGTTCACCTTTGTTGTTAAATATGACTATAAATCATGAAAAAATTACGAAGAAGTTGTACTTGGCTGACAAAGGCATCTTCAGCAAGAGTTGCGACGTTGAATAGTTAACGGAGAAGTAAAAAGATATTTCATTGGTTTATTTTTAGAAGAAAGAGAAAATAAATGGAGTGAACGAAGAAGGTAAGGGAAGAGAAAAAAATGGTGAGAAGATAGAAAACATCAGAGAAGAAGAACGTTCCAGAATTGAGAAAAGAGAGATGATAATGAAGATATTTGAATACACATAACTCTTAAAAAGGTAGTTAAGACAACATATCATCTAGAATTGAAAGATATTTAAAAAACTACAAGATCTAACATAATTTATTAATGACAAAATGAATGTGTAACAAAAATAAGAGAAAGAAAGAAGTGAAGTTTAATAATAATTTTTTCTTCTTGTGATAATATACCTATGTTGAACTCAAGTCATAAGCAATTGATCCATTTAAGGTTTCATATTTTGTCATGCATGTGTAAACCTGCCAATAATTAAACTCAACCAATTATGGTGAGAACCAACAACATTGAGAAATATGAAGGGTCCAAAGGAGAAAATTGTGGAAATCATAACATAAAATGAAAGGATATAATTGCACTCTAGACAATTGTCAAGTAAATTAATAAGAGAAAGGAAGAAGTGAAATTCAATAATAATTTCTTCTTCTTGTGATAATACACCTATGTTGAAATCAGACTTTAAATTAGACTCAATCAATTAAGGAAGATATTTAAAAACACATAACTCTTAAAAAGATAGTTTAGACAACATATCATTTAGACTGGAAAGACATTTAAAAATCAGCAAGATCTAGCATAGTTTATTAATAAAAAAATGGATGTGTAGCAAAAATAAGAGAAAGAAAGAAATGAAGTTCAATAATATTTTTTTTTCTTGTGATAATATACCTATGTTGAAATCAGGTCATAAACAATTGACCCACTTAAGGTTTTATCTTTTATCAAGCCTGTGCAAACCTTCAATAATTAGACTCAGCCAGTTGAGGTGAAAACTAACAACATTGAGAAATATGAAGGACCCAAAGGAGAAAATTGTGGAAATCATAACAAAATGAAAGGATATCATTGTACTCTAGACAATTGACAAGTAAATTAAAAAGAGAAAGAAAGAAATGAAGTTCAATAATAATTTCTTCGTCTTGTGATAATACACCTTTGTTGAAATCGGACGTTAAACAATGGATCCACTTAAGACTCCATCTCTTGTTACATATGTACAAATATGTTAATAATTAGACTAAGTCAATTAAGATGAGAACCAACAATATTGAGAAATATGAAGGACCCAAAATTAGATTAAGTCAATTAAGATGAGAATCAACAATATTGAGAAATATGAAAAACCCAAAGTAGGAGATTGTGAAAATCATAACACAAAATGAAAGGAAATCAATGTAGCTTTCTAGACAATTGTTAAGTAATTAAGAGATGAATTACTAAATCACCAATGATTTAGAGTCTTTTGGGAAAAGAAAATTAAAATAATATTTAGATTTTGTATTTTTGTAATTGGTAAGATACTGTGCGTAAATAGATAGTATCACTTTTTATGTGTTAAAAGATAATGCGTGACAGAGATTAAATAAATTTTTAGACAATTGTTAAGTAAATAAGGGAGGAATTACTGTATCATGAGTAGTTTAGAGTCTTTTTGAAAGGAAAAATTAAAATAATATTAATATTTTTTATTTTTGTTGAAGAGATAACATGTGAGAAAGGAAAGAAATATAAATTTTTTTATCAAAAAGAAAGACAATTAACAAGTTCTAATTTGAAAATACAAGAATACACATGTAAAGAAAGATGTGTAATTAGTAAATTTTAATTTGAGAATATTAAATATGTTATTAAATAAATTGATGTCCAATTACTATTTTTCCTATTTTTTATAATATGCTAGCAGTTTGCTTTTGTATAATTATAGTATATTAAAATAGATATCATATCCTCAATTTACAATTTTGAGAATAAAATTTTCAATCCACTAAACAAACACACTCTTAATATAAACATAAATATACAACACTCACCTGGGTTTCCTCTACCATCCTTCACTTCAAAACTCAACTCTCCCTTGGCTTCTTCTGATTCGCATTCGACAGCAACTGCGTTCGTTTCGTTTGCTGTCTCTGTAGTTTTTGCTAATTCGCTGCGTTTCGTAGCTCTTCAATCATGGCCAAAGGCGTAATCTCAGACGAAGAAGGTGAGCCCTAGAAACTCCCTAATTCCTCTTTGCATTCTTTTCCCCTTCGAAGTTTCTCACATTTTCGGTTTGTTTGGCTCTTCAATGCGCGCAGACGACGTCGAACTCGACGAGGAAGAGAGGGAACCCGTCGACGGTGACGAATTGGAAGAGGGTCGCGATATGGACAACGAAGACGAGGACGAAGAAGAGGGTATGGGCTTTGACTGGGTCGAAATTTCTGAACTACGCGCTTCGTGAATGTTTTTTTATTTTATTTTATTTTATTTCCACTTTTTTTATTCACATGCTAATTTCTTCAGTGGCGGTGTTTGGTTTGTTAGAACATTAGGGTTTTGACCTTGAAATTAGGGTTTTTGTTTTTGTTCTGCTGTTTGATTGGGGGGGGGGGGGG
>PYAF01005814.1:1218764-1241143 GCA_007407185.1 Glycine tomentella | reverse complement strand
CCTAGTTATTTGAAAAACCTTGATGTTGAGGAATATGCTTCTGGGAAAAAACGTCAGAATAAAATACAGACTTTCTATGACATAAAAAGAGAATTGATTCAAGGTTTTCAGGATTGGCGTAAGCAATATGAAGAACCAAGTCAAGATGATGAATTCTATATGATTTCAGGTGAGACTGAAGAGACCCTTGCTGAAGGCAAAATCGTCCAAGTCACAGTTCGCAGAGTGCAAGCCCAGAAAGCAATATGCGGGCTTGAATCTGGAATGACTGGAATCCTCTTGAAAGAAGACTATACAGATGACTGGAGAGATATAATTGAATTATCTGATAGGCTACATGAAGGTGACATGCTCACTTGTAAAATTAAGTCAATCCAAAAGAATAGGTATCAAGTCTTCCTTGTATGTAAGGATAGTGAAATGAGAAGTAATCGGTTACAGAATAACCGTGATATTGACCCGTATTACCATGAAGACCGAAGCTGTTGTCTGAGTGATCAAGACAAAGCTCGGAAAGAAAAGGAGCTTGCAAAAAAGCATTTCAAGCCAAGGATGATTGTTCATCCACGCTTTCAGAACATAACTGCAGATGAAGCAATGGAGGTTTGTAACTGAATACTTTTATATTAAATTATGTATTTTATTGGCCTTCTGTTAGAATCATAATTGGATTTTCCAAACTTGTGAAATTGTCCTAGTTTTCTGTGTATGCACATCTCAATATGTCTTTGAAGTTTGAAGTTAGTTGTGAATTTTTTATCAATGATTGACTCCTAAATGTAAATTGGTTGTTGTATGTACTGGTGGTAAAGTTGGTTTGGATGTGATCACTTTCAAACGATTTATGTACTTGAGGTAGATTCATAGTAATATTTCCTTATTTTATTCTATTGCTTATTGGTTGTTTCTTGTTTTGAAGAATAAGCCCATGATATTCTCTGAAATAATGAATAATTTTGCTTGCTTGAATTTTGTTGCTTAGAGATCATAGATTCAAATAAATCCATTGGGCTTCTAGTTCTTAAAATTTGTGTGGGTTTTTGGTGTAATGAACTTGTTATTTGGTAGGATTTGATATATAAAACACCATCTTCTGAGCAAGTAGTCATTAAATGAAAAAAATCCTAATTTGATTTTTGTTTAGCAAAGATTTAATGATTGATATGGTGCTAGCTTAGCTTTGCCTCTATTTTTATGCAGTTCTTGTCTGACAAAGATCCTGGAGAAAGTATTATCCGTCCTAGTTCACGGGGACCTTCATATCTTACTTTAACTCTTAAAATTAATGATGGAGTATATGCCCATAAGGATATAGTTGAAGGCGGGAAGGAACACAAGGACATTACAAGCTTACTCCGAATCGGGAAGACACTAAAAATTGGAGAGGACACTTTTGAGGACTTAGATGAGGTAAGTTTTCCCCAATTTTCTGTTGCATTGTTTGTGAGTGTATGACTTACTTTTTCCTGCTGATTGTTGCTTAGGTTATGGACCGCTATGTTGATCCCTTGGTGGCTCACTTAAAGGCAATGTTAAACTATCGCAAATTCCGAAAGGGTACAAAAGCAGAAGTTGATGAAATTTTGAGGATGGAGAAAGCCGAGAATCCGATGCGCATAGTCTATAGTTTT
Source organism: Glycine tomentella (assembly GCA_007407185.1). Lineage (NCBI taxonomy): Eukaryota > Viridiplantae > Streptophyta > Magnoliopsida > Fabales > Fabaceae > Glycine > Glycine tomentella. The sequence goes on along the minus strand of PYAF01005814.1, from coordinate 1,239,512 downwards.
GGCATCGCCCATGAACATCCTGGCACATTTATATTAACTTACATAAGAAGTACAAATCCACACCATGAGTACATTGGGCTTTACCCAAAAGGATTCAGGTTTAGGAAAAAGATGTTTGAGGACATTGATAGGCTTGTAGCATATTTTCAGAGGCATATTGATGATCCCCAGCATGATTCAGCCCCTTCGATTAGATCTGTTGCTGCTATGGTACCAATGCGAAGCCCTGCAACTGGTGGCTCATCAGGGGGGGCATCTGGGGGTAGCGGCTGGGGTGGTGGTTCAAACAGTGAGGGTGGCTGGAAAGGTCACTCTTATGATAGGGGGGATCGATCATCTACACCTGGTTCCAGGACAGGTATATTGATTTGGTTTTGAATTTTGCTGTATTCCAAAAGACCCTGTAGATTTTGTACTTCTTTTGTCTTTGATGAAAAATAAATAAATTCGTAAACTTAGAAAAAAATTCATCGAAGAAAATACTCTATCCATAGTAGAGGAAAATAATGAATTGCAGGGATGGAAAAATCGTATGCATCAGGTTTTGAATTGAGCTGTATTAAGTTTTCTTGTATTCTTGGAACTGGTTGGGTGTTGGACTGACTAATTATTTTTGTTTGGTTATCTAATCAGTATGCTCTTGCAGCTTTGCTGGGTTAAATAAATTTAGTTTAGTTATTTTTCCTTGGATGTCATTTGGTAGCCACGGCTACCTGCTGCTTGTTAAGTATGCACACTTTCATGCTCATTTATCTGTAGGGATCACAAGTCTTCTACAGTTAAAATGCTGACTGGTTTCCTGTTCTCCTTGTTTCTGTTTAACATGTTATCCAATTAGTTTTCACCTGTCATTTTTCCAGAAAGATCTGACAATTTTTTTTTTCAATCTAAAATTTATGTGCTGGTTTCTTTTGTTCTATAGGACGAGGTGAATACAGAAACAGTTTGAATCAGGATGAACATCCTAGTGGAGTGCCTCGTCCATATGGTGGTGGAAGAGGACGTGGTCGTGGTCGTGGTCGATGGGGTTCAAATAATAATACAAAGGATTCAGATGATGGTTTGAGCAATTTTCCAGGGGCCAAGGTTCAGAATTCTCCTGGAAGAGAAGCTTTTCCTGGTGGTTGGGGTGGTGGTGGAAGTGGTGGAGGCAGTGGTGGTTGGGGAGGAGGAGGTGGAGCTCGTAACAGTGATAATGGTGGCTGGGAACAAGCAAGTGGTGGTGCTGGTCCAAGTGATGGTGAACAAGGAAGCTCTGGCTGGGGATCTGCCCCCAAGAAAGCAGCATCTGGGAACGGATGGGGGTCTGGAAATTCTGGCGGTGGTTGGTGAACTCACCTCACCTCACCTGAGAACTTAGATTAGCTTTACCCGCAGGCTGTAGGTTGACCCTGAAGTCATTATGCAATCCTCTTTTTCCCCCCTGAAATGAATGGATTATGATATTTGGGTAGTTTCTTTTTGCAATGAAATGAATTCTGACTGTTTCGTTGAACTTGGGTCCCTGCATGGTGGGTGGTTAGGGTTTGTCATGTAAAGCACCACATTTGTTCATAGCTGTGACACCCGGAGAATTAATGCTTTGGATTTCACGGAAGCAATTTCCATTCCTGAAACCCGAGCATATTTGCATGCACCCGACGAGCGAACAGTTAAGTTATCAAGGGATGCAGTTCGCGCTGTGAATGGTGTGCTTGCGCCTCTTATATTGGAATATACTAAATAGTGATATGGTGTCCGCATTATAAATGAACTCGTATTAGAATCCGTGCGTTACCATTATTTTGGAATGATTAATCAAATAATGATATGAATTTAGATGAAATATTTTGGATGTGAACTCAAACTCAACTGCACCTGTATTTTGACTATAAAATTAGCGTTGTCTATGTAAATAACTTTCTGTTATATGAGCAACAAATTGTCAATGCACGGGTAATATTATTAATTATTATATATAAGAAATTTTTTTATTAATATAATTGACATATAAGTTTAAATGTAAAATTTTTGTAGAAAATATTCATTCTCTTAAGTTAAGTTTAAATTTACTTATTTGATTACGGATAAAAAAAAATCTTATTTGATTTCATAAAAAGATGTTTCTGAGTTTTATTTTATGCATAATTTTTATATCGATAAATTTAAATATAGATATCATCAATATATAAAAATATTAAGTTTACTTAGGTAAATAAAAAGTTTCAATATTTTATGTAATGAGAAGATAATAAATAATAAATAAGGAATGAATAATAATTTGCCTAAAAATTTATTTAGAAACTAATATAACTTACACCTTTTATCTTAGATAAAATAAAATATTCAAGATATTTACTTTAAAATTACTATAACAATAAATTAAAAATACTAAAATTATAAGCTTTTCAACTCCTAATCTAATATCCATTTTATGGACAAAGAGCATACATGCTCTCCTCCACTTGAGTCTTTTTCATGATATTTTTCTCCCATTTCACTAGATAATTCGTCATCTGATGGAATGAAACACCCATCCTACATAGATTTCTCCTCCTCATGCATCATCAACAATTTCTCCTTGTATGGAGCATCATTCTCCATAGACACACATAAGTCATATCTTCATCAACCACCGCTCCATTTTTTCTAAATTTTACCTTCTTCGGACTCCTATTTGGATCATCCTCAGAAACACCTCCATCCTGAAATTGTTAAAATAATCTAGTTTTTTTAAAAAAATTTGTATTATTTCACTATTATCGTATTATAGCAATAAACTAGATGACATAGCTATAGAAAAAATTCTATTATATACATGTGTAAAAAGTTTAATATTCGAGTGCATATAAATTATATTTATCGAGCTTGCATCAAAAGATTAACCGCTTTTTATTTATAAACTAGAATAATTATTTTGAATCAAAGAACATTTTTAATTGTCATTCTTTAATAAGAGAGTTTTTAATTATTTTTTCTTTAACGAAAGTGCTTTTATTTTTTGTTCTATTTATTTTTATCTCTTTCAGTTTATCATTTCTTATATTTTTAATTATAATTTGAATATCAATATATTTGAAAAGAAGTTATCCATAAGATAATATTTTATCATAACCTTAAATATGATTTTAGTCCCTAAAAAATAGAATATTTTGATTTTGGTCCTTTATTTTTAGTTCTTATAAAATTTAATATTTTTTTATTTTAGTTACTGTTGTCAAATAATAGCATTAATGAATTGTTACCTCAATTACATGATTTTTTTACAGCAAAATGTGTGTTTTTAAATTCTTATATATTAAAAACAGTTGACTAGACTAATTGATAAAGATCTAAAAACTTATTTTTCTAAAAAATTACGTATAATTATCATATCACATTTCATACTAATATAATAAGTCATCACCACGGTAAGACGAAATAAAATAAAAGACCAAAGTCACTTCTTACCTTAATTTACGTTATTGATTAACGTTATTATTTGAAAACAATAACTAAATTTAAAAATATTAAATAATATGAGACTAAAAGTCAAAATGGCTTTATTCTGGTATGAATTATTTATTATAAATTTAAAATATAATTTGACCATTAAAAAATATTTGCTTATTAGGATAAATATTAGTTATATTATAATTTATATATTTAAAAATATATATTTATTAAAAATTATAATTATATAAAATAAACATTGCACAAATTACAATACTATTTTTTTGTAAAATGAACTGGCCATTTTTTTTTAACAAGAAAACGGGTTTTAATATGGTCAAACCAAACACATAAAAAGAATCCAAATAGAGTGTTACTAAATACATTATATAAATTTCTTATACAATATATGTGAACATATATGTGAACAGTGCACGGACGAAAATGCCCTTCGCGATTTGAAACTTACGGATTTCGTTACCTTCATACGGATTACGGATTGTCGAAGGCAATTCGTAAGTTTTTTTTTTAAGTAATACGGATTGTCCAATCCATATGACCCATACGGATTGTCCAATCCGTAGGTTTTTTTTTTAAGTTAAAATATATTTTTTTAAAACAATGACACATGTAGGTCTCGAATCTGTGAGATTTATATTTTTAACACGATGCTCCAACCAACTGAGCTAATAAGTCAATTATGTTATAAAATAATTAATGTTGATACATATAATACTAAATTTTTTAATGTATATTTAATATACATATCTAAATCTTTAATTGTTTAGTTTATCTAATTTCTTTATCTTTTCTTATTTTAGATTCTTATTTTATTAATTAGGGATATTATGTTCATTTTATCAATTAGAATAATGGTTAGTTATGATCTTATCATATAGGATTCTCTTTTATTTTAATTCTATCAATTAATGAATTATATATAATTAATTTTATTTGAATGGATTGGACAATCAGTATAGGCCATACGGATGGGACAATCCGTATTACTTAAAAAAAAAAACTGAGGTATATAAAGTCTGATTGTTAGGGTTTTAGGCTGTTGGATGTGTTGAGATCCACTGCTGCAGAATCCAATTAGTGACACTAAATCTAAGTTACTATGACTGCTCAGACCCAGGAGGAGCTTCTTGCGCAACACCTCCAACAGCAAAAGATCTATGTAATCCACATTTAAAACTCTCTCTTTTTCCTTTTATGTGTTTTTTTCCCCTTAATTTTGAATTGGATTCGAAATACTCCAATTGAGTTTGATTATGCGCAAATGTTTTTCATCACTTAACTATTTTAGGATTTGTAGCCTGTGGACTTTGAAGGACTAGTAGTAATGGGTTACTGTTAAGGTTTTTTTATTTTTATTTTATTCGAAAATATTGAGGTTTTTAAGATAGCTTTGTATTTTCTATGTAGTTTGGCTTCTCTGTTTTTTCATTAGGGGTTCGATCAGTAACTAGATTTGTGGAAGAGGGTGTAAATTACTAGGTTTTCTATTGGTTAGGCTGAACTTTTTCTGTGCAATCAATTGAAAGGTTTCTGGGGATTCAGCAATTTTTATGAAAAAGAAGAGTTTAGTTTTCAAATCAAACTTAGTAGAAGAACTCCGTCTTTAGAAAAGAAAAAAAAAACCTCAGTTACTGTTCTAGAAGAACAATTACAACTAACAGCAGAAAGTGTGTCTCTGAATATTATTTTTTTTTTCAGCATAACCATAGCCTGTGTTTGGGTGGATGGTAGGTAGTGGAGTGCTATGAAGCACCGATACTCTTAAAAAAAAAATTCAACTTATCGGATACACGTCCGATACCGATACTTTAAGGATATTCCATTTTACGTATCGGTTTAGTCAAATATTTTCAAAAGACATTTTTGTAAATTAAAAAAAGAGGTGACCTAAATAGAATGAAGTTTGTTTTTCCTCCATATCCACACACTAGTTGAGGTATTTATTAATTTTGTATAGACAATCTATTATTTATGCTTATGATTTTCTTTTTATTATATTTTACTAATATGAAATATACTCTATATAAAAAAAATATTATTTAGTACTAAGACGTATCGGGAATGTATTGAAATATTAGAATTTTTGAAGAACGTATCAAAGTTTCGTATCGTAAACGTATCGAAAACGCCGTGTCGATATCGGTGCTACATAGGTGGAGTGGATGAGAAAGTCGATTGATTGTTTCTTTTGTAAAAAACTAAGAATAGATCGGGATGGGACCTGATTCATCCCATTCCATATAGTCCAATTTGTATTCTCTCTCAATTTGGGGTGTAGGGGATGGAGCAAATCTTTTAAAATTAAAAATCCCTATTTTGACCTGCTAAATAAACATAATCCTTTGAAAGTGATTGGGGTAATACAGAAACTATCAAGTTATAACTTATTTCGTTGTCTTTTTTCCTAACAATGGAATGGAATCTTCATTGCATTCTATTATAGAATATCCAAACAGTAAAATAACATTTTTAATTCATTCCGTCCCATTATTTTCCGATCCACTCCATATCTAACAACCTACTATTTGCTCTGTTTCTAGTATTTTGAACTTTTGAATAATATCTTTTGTAGGATGATGAACCTGTGGTCGAGGATGATGATGATGATGAGGAAGAGGAAGAGGATGATGACGATGAGGATGATGACCATGCCGAAGGTAAGTTGGTAAATGAGATTAACTGAAGAGTGCTCATGACTTGCTCACCTTCATTCTTGCATTTGGCAAACGTTTAGTAGCACTCCTTCGATAATTTGGTTGGAATTATATCGTAAGTGAAAATAAGCACATGGTTTTAAGATTAATTTGGTTTGTCTGGACTTACAATGGTCCTGTTGTATTTATTTTAAGAAATGAGCTCGTGCAAAATTTGGTCATAGTGTCAATTTCATTTTATGTTATTTGGACAGGAGCCTTGGCTTATGAGGTGCATGGTTTGCAAATAAAGTAAAATATTGTTTTTGATTCAAACTTTCTTTATCAAGAATTTGAATTTTTTCTCTTCCTATATAGACTACAATAAGTTGTACTTTTAGTTGTTTAGATTCAGAAATCACCACCAATATTGGTGTGACCATTCACATGATTTAATGATGCAAATTGAATATTCAGGCACTGCAAATATACTAGGTTGTAGTTTGCCCATTTTATACTTTATTTTTTTTAACTTATATACCAATACATATAAAGTGTATCACAATAATTTGATATTGTAGCATTTTATTATATCTACAACGACTCAAGTTCATTTTTAAAACATTGATTGTCTCATTTGATTTAAGATTTATATTTTATGTTAATTTTTATACATTGTACAATTTTTAAAATTTGTTCTGTGTTTGAGTTGTATCACGTGTCCCATGTCATGTCTATACTTTTCAGGATTGTTCTGTATTTAGACTTGAGTCGAGGGCTGTAATAAATCATGCCAATGTCACAAATGGGTTGGGTGGATCTTGTATCTGGTATCAGAATAAAAATGGACATGCATGGAGATCATAACAAGTCTATGCTCTGTCTGGCTGAGTTAATATTGCTATTCTCTTTCTACATGAGCTGAAGCTACAAAGACGGATCCAATAATTACAATCTCAGGAATCTGTGTTCTATTGCAGGAGTAGAAGGTGATGCATCTGGTAGGTCGAAGCAGACCAGAAGTGAAAAGAAGAGTCGCAAGGCAATGCTTAAACTTGGAATGAAACCTGTCACAGGTGTCAGTCGAGTGACAGTCAAGAAGAGCAAGAATGTTAGCATTTGACTCATCTTTTGAACTTTTCACCACTCTTTTGCATTTGTCGGATCTATTTTGCTTTGGTAAAAATTGAAACTTTGGACTTTGTTTAGATCCTGTTCGTTATCTCAAAACCAGACGTTTTCAAGAGTCCAACTTCTGACACGTACATTATATTTGGGGAAGCCAAGATTGAAGACTTGAGCTCACAGCTACAAACTCAGGCGGCAGAGCAATTCAAGGCTCCTAATTTGAGCAATGTTGAATTGAAGCCCGAATCTTCTGCTGTTGCTCAAGATGATGAGGAAGTGGATGAGTCTGGCGTAGATCCCAAGGACATAGAGTTGGTGATGACTCAAGCTGGCGTGTCAAGACCTAAAGCCGTTAAAGCTCTCAAGGCGGCTGGTGGCGACATTGTTGCGGCCATTATGGAGCTAACTAATTAACAATTATCTATGTAATTGTCCGCATGGAAGGAAAAGACATAAATTAGCAATTATCTAATATAGATACAACCCAGTTACGATCTTGAGTGAGATACATATATCACAGCATTTGTCTTGCCATTATTTAAGGCAATCTTGTGACTTGAATGACAACCTAACACTGTAACACATTTTTTTCATATTATGATCATTGGTTGCTGTTATTTAGGACTTAAAATTTAGAAAGTTATGTGAGTAATTTAAACAGAACAAAAATAAAATTGATACTTCATGCCTATCTTATACATTAACATTGAAACTCGTAACAAATGATTAACATAATTAATACTCCTTTTTTTATGTGTTGGATTTTTGGAAATTTTAGTTTCTATATCTGTTTTGTAAAATTCAAAGATGATATTTATTATTTTTTTATCAATTATATCCTTTTTTATTTCTAATATTTTATTATTTTATGCATGTATTCATTGTGGAGTGAAAAGAAAAAAAAGGGTAAAAAAAAGGAAACATCATGGCTATTTTATTAAAATTGAAAAATTTATTGTTTTTCTTGATTTGTACGTAACAACCTTAAAAAGGAATGGAGGAAGTATACTACTAGAATGGTTAGTGTAGTCAAGGGGGTGTAATGGTTAATGAGTTTTGGTTCTCCTAAAATTATCTTGGTACTTAATCCTTAATCTTACTTCTGTGAGATGTTATCCCTCTAGATTTATGTTAAATATTTGAAGGTAGATGAGGTAAAAAAAAATCAAATTTTCAAGTAATTCAAACACATGGACAACAATTGAGATAAATGAGACTCCTGATGTCGATTTCAAGGCTGGATTGGGTTGTTGTGGAGCGTCATGTGCAAAGTCATATTGATGGTGAGGGGTGTTGTGCAAGTCCAACATAATCCTAGCGTGGAGGTTAGTGTGAAAGGTGATATGGATGAAGACTCGGATAATGATTTTTGTCTCTCTAAGTACATTAAAGGGTAGTGAGGAAGATACTAATAATGATGCGTTTGAAATGGAAGAAGTTGAGGATTTGGAAGCTTATTTAAGTGATACTAAAGATGAATAACATATTTGTGTCACCAATCATAAAATTAAGCATCAAATTAGGGATGATTAATTAAGTAAAGAGTTAGATAACAAGAATGATCCAGATTCATATGATGAACTTAAATTCATACTTGAAATGAAGTTCTCACATCTGAAACAGTTTAACAATGTTGTAATGGAATATTCCATTCTAATTGAGAAGAAAGTAACATTTGTAAAAAAATGATGCCAAAAAGGTTAAAATGGAATGTACATTGTAAGTGTAATTTCTAGTGTATTTGTAGTTGAGATAGAGAAAGTTGTACTTATACCATTAAAATCCTACATCCTAAGTATAAGTGTGGAAGAGTGTTTGCCAATAAAAATGCAAAGATAATTTGGGTGGAAAGCAAATAGTGAAGAAATTAAAGTTTAACCCACACATGACAATTAATCAAGAGGTAGATGAGATAAGGTTGATATTCTCTATTGGAATCACAACTTCCACTATTAAGAAGGTAAAAAATTAGCATTGGAGATCAATGAGGGAGATGCTTCCAAGTAACATGTTATGTTGTGATCTTATTGTGTTAAGGTGAAATGAAAATGTAATGATAATACATGCTTGTTAATTTTGTACAAACAAAATTAGAATGTTAACAACCTATTTTGAATTATTTTGACTAAAATGCTAAAGCTTTATTGTAGGCAAAGAATTTCAAGGGAAACAACAAACAACCACTAAGGGGTAAAGGAAAAATAAATCCCAACAAATGAAGATTTAAAAATGAAAAGCATCAACTTAGCAAAACAAATGGTATATTGTGTTTTTATACATTTAATTAAGTCATGTTATGTAAATGTATTTATACTATTTTTTTAGGGTCACAATATTGAAGGTATTATTTCAAGTATGGTAATTAATGCATTTAAGATCTTTTGTGAAATTGAAGTAAGTTTGTGGTGATGTTTTGTGATAATGTTTTACCTTTATTTATCGTAATTGAAACTAGTCTTGCATTGATAAAGTTCAGGGGGTGCTTGATTTACTTGCTTTCTATTTTCATGTTCATAGAATGCAAAAAATAATATTTAAATTATGTTTTGCTTTTATTTTAGAATATGTATTCTTTAAAAATTCTAGCAAAGAAGATCAATTTTGAAAATGAAAAAAAATCTCATTTTTGAAAACATTTTTGAAAATGATGATTTTAACTAAATTTCTTTCCAACTCTCTTTTGATTTCGTATGCAACTATCTTGTCATCTAGTTTCTCTCTTATATTTTCCCTCGGTATATAATACAAGGTGAAATCATTCTTTTCTCTTCATTTTGTTTGTTCATAATGAATATATATTGTTCTCATGAATAAATTCTTCTATATGTGTGTTCCAAAGTTTGTTATATTAGTTGCATCATTTAATTGACTTTTTTATATACATAATTTAATGTACTATATGCAATATGTATTATTTATTGTATAAGGACATAATATATATTGATTACTATTTTTAAGAGATTTTGAAAATAGAAAACAAGAAATAAAATGAAACATATATTCTACAATTTAAAATTTGAAAATGAAAAATACTTTTGAAAAATGAAAACACAAAATGAAAATAGAAAACATTTTTTGAAACACAAAATGTTAATTGAGTGAAGTTGAATACCCAAAAGTCATTTTGTTTTTGTCATTAATTGGTCATGGTTGTTAACAATGCATTTATTAACTAAAACTTGGAACCTTTGATCAATCTCTCTTGTTGGAATATCATTTTTTATATGATGCATTTATCTTTTTGAATGACATGCTATTCTCCCTAGTATTTCATAAATAAAAAGACATGTGACCCTTAATAATATATAAGTATAATATAATTGTGTTTATTCCTTTTGTTAGGTATTTTGGTTCCAAGACTAAGCTTGAAAACAATTTGTCAGGTGTGGGCATTGTGGGCTGTGTTATTATGCCTCACAATGCATTCATGTATTATGTTTTGATGCAATTAATAAAGGTTGGTCCTAATAAGATAGGTAAGGTACAAGAGGCTCTTAATTACTATTCAATTGAGTCATCTACTACACTTGAAGGAAAATATGGAAGAGGAGTCGTTCCTATTCTTTATATATGGGAAACTACATTATTGGTAGCTAAGCAGAGTAGCACCCTCACCAACACACATGTTGGATAATTCATAATGAGGTTTTCTTAACCTTCATTTAAAGAAATGGTTGAGAGTGTTGATCACTCAAAGTTTTGTAATTGTGCCAACTATAATTACAATTATTGTTTTTAATATATCAAAAGCCTCATTAGATGTTTTGAATGAATACTTCGATGTACTTCTTTAAACATTCAAACTTTAGCCTCATTGGATGTTTTGAATGAATGACTCAATATACTTATTTTAATATTTTAAGTTAAGACAAATATGAATGTTATACTTATATTATATGTTTAAACTTTAAACTGAACAAATATGAACACATAGTTTTGGTTGAAAAATGTTTGAATTTTGATAGTTTTATCTAATATGTATAAAAAATATTTTTTTTTCTAATCAAACATGTTACTTTAGAAGTACTTATAAGGTCTTTTATGTAGTTTAGTAAAAAAAAATTACTTCTATAATTGTCACACCTTAACAAGTTAAAAATTGCTTTTAATTTTTAAAAAAAATATTTTTTATAATTGTAACCAAACATAAAACAATTTTTGCTTGTATAATAGTTGTTTGAAAATAAATCACTTTTTTTAAAATCATTTTTAACTCTAAAACAAATAAATCCATATTCAACTATGAATTTGCTTTTCTTATAAGTTCCTTCACCTTTTAAGGATTTTTTTGATTATTTCCCTTTTTTTATATTTGTAGAATAGAAAAATGTATTTGACTTCTTTGAGTTCATTTCATTTGATATCTTTGATGAGACCGAATTTGGTTACTTCTATTTTTTTGTGCCACAATGTGTGAGACTATTTTTTTTGTCACATAAATATTAGTTATTTAATGTAATTATGTTTTATCATTTTGAAATAAAAAAATGTTTTAACATAATATTTATATATAAGTGATTTAAGTACTCGATTAAATGCTTTTGTATAATGAGAGAAACACATGGTTTAGACTTCAATATTTGATAACACATGAACAAATATATGTTGTCTTAACAATTTTCTCATCTAATTACTTTTATCATGTTTCATGTCAATTACTTTTGCCTTCAAATTAGTTTTTCTTTTTTTACATTATTACGAAAAACTTAAATCATCAATCAAAATTAACTTTCATGTCAATAAGTAACCTACAATGTTATATATACTTATTATACCTTGCAAATTTTAGTTTTTCATTTGTGTTGTTGCATATAGACTACATATCAATAGTGTCATTAAATGCTTCAAATAAGTTATTTATCAAAATATTACATTTGCATGGAAACTATATACGTGCTTACATGATTGAGATAGAATTGCATTCAACGAATCATACACTTTAATGGTAATCTACTTGATTTGTTGCATTTGATCATCCCATGCCTACACATATGTAGCCTTAGCAAATCCCTTAAAAATGTACTACCACCAAAATTCTTCTTGAAATTACTATACAAATGTCTTACATAAAATTTATTCTCAACACCTTCCAAGATCTCATAAATGTTAGAATCAAGCCTTATTAATAACATAAGTGAAAAAGGTTACTTATCATCATTGACGATAAAAAATCAGACATAATATACAATAATATAATTTACAAACTCACCATTTTGTTGATATGAAATAAAGATCAGTCTATTTATTCTTATGTTCTCAATATCTTGAAGTAAGAGATTATAAAATTATCTAAAATTTTCCTTTGTTTTGGTATGCAAAGCAACCCAAACTAAAGGAAAATATTGATCATCATCATCTCTCTTCACTATTATCAACAATTGTCCTCTATATTTTGTCTTTAAGACAATATCCATCTAAACTTATGAATAGTCTATAGCAAGCCACAAAACTCCCATTGCTTACACTTAATCATTTCCTTTTTTGCATCATTCTTCACAAATTTTAGGGTTAATTAAGTTTATGGTCTACCAACTATTTCATATTTTTTTTTTAGTTTTTTAAATACTTAATTATAAAATTAGTCTCTTAATTTAAATTAAAAGTTCATTTGAGACCCTTAATTATTAAAAAAAATAATCGAATCCCTCAATTATTAAAAATTTTAACAAGGTTTCTTAATTATATAAAAACCAATCATATATTTTATGTCACAAAAATAAATATTTTTATATTGATTTTTAGTACAACCATGTAAAACAATAAATTATTATATTAATTCCAATATAAAAATGACGTTTATGTTAAAATTTGTGGCCCATGTAAATCAATATTTTTCTACTTTTTGAACATAAAAAAGTCAAATAGAAATTTAAAGTGATTAGAATAAAAAAAAACAAGTACAATAGAAATTATAGTTATAATTATAATCATGTTAAAAAAATAATTTAACTCGTTCTTATGGAAAATATTTTTTCTACTTATTTGAAAATAAAAATAAAGTCAAATATAATATTATTATTGTCCAAAAACATTCTTTTCAACAATATTACAATAATACTTTGAAATAAGTTTTCAATACTCGAATGAGAGAAAAATATCATATTCTTTTTTTATCAACCAAATATCATATCCTCAATTTACAATTTTGAGAATGAAATTTCCAATCCACTAAACAAACACACTAATATAAACACATAAACAAAATATAAATATGGATAAATAGTCATTTTTTTACCAAAATATAATTTAATCTTCATATTCTCTCTTTTTTAATCATTGCAAGCATAAAATTATAATAAACACTTAAAAATTAAGACAACAAATATAAGTTAAAACAAACATAATAATAAACATAATATTGATCAATAAGCATAATTTGTTTGTTACTCTAAAATTTCTATTATAACAATATTAAATAATGACAAAATCAATGTTGAGTCTCATTATTTTTTGTAAGAATTAACTTAATGATTATGCATTTTTATTCGAGTCTCATATTTTGGGTAAGGTAATGTTACATTAAAAATTTCAAAGCAAAAATATGAGATAATACCCTGTCCAAAATACAAGGTTCAAACAAATTAAAATGCACAGTCATTAAATTAATCCTTACAAAAAAAATGAGACTCAACTTGATTTTGTCATTATCTAAAGTTGTTACAATAAAAATTTTAAAGCAACATACAAATTATGCTTATTAATCAATATTATACTTATTATTATGTTTGTTTTAACTTATGCTTGCTTTCCTATTTTTTAAGTGTTTATTATAATTTTATATTTGGGTAGAGAGTTGACAAATTCATCCCTTAATGTGTAGAACGCGGACAAATCTGTCCCTGAATGTGCCACATAGGCTCTTTTAATTAACAGTGATGGACAAAAGTTAATAGATGGATAAATTTGTATCACTTTTCTCATCTTCAGGGACAAAATTTTGAATTTTTATCTTTCAAAGACGGATTTCTCAATGCTCTACACATTCATGGAAAAAATAACTATTTACCCTATAAATATACAACACTAATAATAATGTTATCCAGCCAAACGGCAGACTGAAGAGGACATTACACAAGTCTAAGCATCTCAAGCATTATGTTTGACACAAGCTAGAGATAGCGACAAGAATTATCAAATTGTTGAATATTCCCCTTTGTTGTTATAACAACCTAGTACTTATTTGAGACCTCGACCATAGTGCCATGATTTTTTAAATTATTTACCTAAATGCCACGCATCCAAACTTATTTCCCAGACTGCCACGTAGCGTAATTCGCTGGACAGGGCAACGAAATAGGGAAGCTGATGTGGCAAAAATCTGGTGGTCACATATTTCGCTACAGGCACCACCGAAGTACGTGGTAAAAAACATGCAGTCCACATATTTCGCTATATGTGCAACGCTCACAAAAAAAGTGACCTTTATGGACACGTGCTAGACGTAGACATAATTCACTACCAAGTTCAGGGAATTACGTCTACGTGACCCAGAATTTAAACCCCTCTCTCCTCCTTCATCCTTCCCTCTTTCACTCCTTCAGTCTCATTCTAAAATTATCTGAAAGTGACATTTTTCTCTCAATGAGTCTCCTCTCTCAGTGTGCATCGTAACAGATAAGTATTGTTTTTTTTTTTTGAATATATTATATTTATAATTTTAGTTGTTAAATAATTCATATATATTTAGATTTGAAACATTAGATTGGAGGATATGTAGTTGAAACATTAGGTTAGAGGATATGTATTTTTAAAATTATGATTGTTAATTTATAGGGTAAATGATTAATTTAATTTATGATTGTTTGGTTTTGAGAAGTGATAGTCATATTTTAGTATTATATACATTTAAGAAATTGTACATTGTACATAAAAATATATGCATAGGAAGTTGTAGGAAAAAATATACATGTGTTTTTTATTTAATTAATTTGATAAAATATTTATTTAAAAATATAATATATAGTAATAATATTTAAATTAATGATATATTAATGTTAATACATATAATTTTAAAGAAATAAATTTATTTAAATATTTTTGAAAGATTATATTATTTATTTAATATTAACCAAATATATATATATATATGTATATATTTAATTTATGAAATTATTTTATTCCATTTTTTGTGGACATGATAATATAAAAACAATATTTTTTAGTATATAATTAATTTTAGTGATATATACATTTAATTTTGAATAGTTGTTTTTAATTTGTAGTTATATATACATTTATTTTGAATTTGAAATATATAATACAAATTATGATACATATATGCATATGATAATTAAACATATTTATTTAAGTAAATTAATTAATACAAAATATTTAATTTAAAAATTAAATTAAACATAAAGTATTATTATGGTGTTATTATTTTGTATCACATATCTTTTATCTAATTTTTGAATATTTATTAGCATATTATTTGTTTATTTATATATTATTTAATATTTATTTAATGTTAATTGACATGAAAATATTAATATGTACGTATATAATAATTAAACATATTTAATTTAAAAATTAAATTAAACATAAAATATTATTACGGTGTTATTATTTTGTATCACATATCTTTTATGTAATTTTTGAATATTTATTAGCATATTATTTGCTTATTTATATACTATTTAATATTGATTTAATGTTTGAAATTGACATGAAAATATCAACATATACGCATATAATAATATTTATTTCAATAAATTAGTCATTTTACAAATTATTTGACAATATAATAATAGACATAGTAATACATATTTTTAATGAAGATAGGGTAGTTATAGTGAAATAATATATTAAAAATAGTGGATGATTTTTGAAGGAAAAATCTTCCATATAGAATAATGGATCACGCTCAAGATGTCCCAGCATCGTCAGCGTGTAGTCTCAGGCCTTCCTCTACTACGTCTCAACGACACTGCTGGCAAGACGGTGGACTGTCCAGTTGGTGGTATGAAGTCTTCGTTCCCAATTGAAAATCGTTGTGCCGAATACAGTTGACATTGATAAGCGACACTATACACGGGGTCTATATATTGAGTGGGATCGACGTGTTTGGACTGGCAAGCTGCAACCACATGACTGCAAGGGAACCTGAATGCAGTTAACTCACCACACTGACAATTTCTTTCCGATAACGATAACGACCATTTCTTTACGCCCCGATGAGTATGTATGTTGTACGACTCTTGCACCTCAAATCTTGTGTTCTGTGTGTCCTAAGCAATAACAAAGTGTGTCGCGGATTTATGAACAGTCTTCAAATATTTTTGCCATGCTAATTTGGCGAAATGATTACCTCTCGCCATCTCTTCACGGGCCTCACCACCATGTTGCAAAAAGTATGTCACTAGTCGAGCGTATGTGAACCGGATAAGTGAAGTAATAGGAAGGTTTCTTGCGCTTTTAAGTACCTTGTTAAAGACCTCAGAGATATTGGTTGTCATGTGACCAAACCTTCGTCCCTCTACATCATAAGCTACACTCCACTTCTCCTTTGGGATTCGATCAATCCATGCGGCTATCTGAGGGCTTGCTTCTTTAAATTTCTCAAATCCGACATCAAAATCTAAACACGAGGTTGTATAACCTGCATATACAAATAAGACATAAATATTAGGACATACAAAATTGTGGATCATCTACATGCATGGTTGTCAGAATCGCGATTCTACGTAGACTCGTGGAGGCCTCGTAGAATCTAATCGTAAGAGTCCACTTCAAACAAAAAAAAAGTAAATTACCTAAATACAAAAAATATGAGCAAAAACGTGTATAATAAGCAAAAAAGAGGTGCAAGAAGCAAATACGTTATGAATTTGGCTCAAATACGAAAAAAACCTAATCAGCCATTAACTTAACATCCATCAAACGAAACACATTGTCTCTCTCTTTCAGTCTTTCTTTTTCCTGCATTGTGGTTTTGATCCCTCCCCCAAACAAAACACCACCACCACCACCCATTACCATAATAGTTTGCGGCCAAGCACGAAGGCACGGAGAAAAAGAACACAAATTTACCAAGCACGGAGACACGACGCACGATGGAGTGAAGAAGACGAGCACGACACATGAAGACGAAGACGACAACGGATTGACGAGCACAGTAGAGGCACGGGAAAACGACGATAGCTCGCATGAAGTGAATAAGAGAACGCGAGGAAGAATTAAATCCAACTTTGGAAAACCTACCTGGACTCGACAAAACGACGCCATTTTGAATTTATTTAGACTCGCAGACTCGCAATCAAACTCGCGATTCTGAGTGGAATCGGGTGAGTCCACGTAGAATCGTACGCTTCTACTCCGTTTCCGAGTTTGCTTCTGATTTAACTCGCAGGGGATGCTTGGCTCGTGGAATCGTTTGAGTCTGCGAGTTAACTTGCGATTTTGATAACCATGTCTACATGTAATCACAATGTCGTCTAGTATTGCTTACCTAACATTTTCAATTGTTTCTTCAACAGCACATTCTTGAACTTGTGACTAAAATTGCTCGCCAAATGCCGAATGCAAAAGACATGGTATGCCCTCGGTGGATGCCATCCCAGATCAACATTGTTGATCGTCTTCATTATGCCTGCATGCCGATCTGAAATAAGACATATTCCATCTTTCTGCGTAACATGAATACAGATAAGTACAAAAACCACGACCAGTTGTCAATATTCTCCTCAAAGACAATTGCAAATGCAAGTGGAAGGATGTAATTGTTGCCGTCAATTGATGTTGCAATAAGCAATGTTCCCCGATATTTCCCATACAAATGGGTACCGTTGATGCTGATAACAGGCTTGCAGTAATTAAAAGCATCGCAACACTGCTTAAATGTCCAAAACATCCGCTTGAAGACCCTAGCACTTTCGTCCAATTGCCCATCAACATAATGGTCCATCGTTTCCAGCTTATAGGCAGACCCTTGAGCAAAATTTAACATATATCCCAACCACCTTGGCAGGATCGCATACGGTTCATCCTAATCCCCGAACACCTTAACAATAGCCTTTTGCTTTGCCTTTCATGCCTTCCTGTATGATATATGAAATCCTAGCGTTGTTGAAATCATTTCCTGAATTAACCCAATTTTAACACTAGGGTCCTTCCTAATCATTTCTACAATTCGTTAAACAATAACATGTGAGTAAATTTTGGCATGCTAATTATACAGATTATTGTATAACGTATTTTAAGTACCTAGGATCAACGAACATATGAAATTTGAGTCGAGCTGCTTATGATCCTGAGAGAGATTAAGACTAACGCACGTGTGTTGGTTGTTCCATATGCCTACAACCCATTTAGTGACAACCTTCTTTTGGTATGCCCTCATCCTCCATAGACAACCGTCATTATGATTTTCACAAACCATTATAAGCCTTTTCGTATCACTTTTTGCAACTACGGTTGTGCGATGCTCGACCATACAATGTTGCTTTATTGCCATTTGCACATCGAACTTGATCCCAAACACCTGCCCCTTATATAACGCTTAACCCATCTCCCATTTAGGTACTTGCACTCCTTCCATGTCATCTGCCTCCTCATTTGGGTGTGCCCAATTAATATTCGTGTAATGGCTTATGTTAGACCAAAATGGTACATTGCCCTCTCCTTTATAATGAGACATTGACCGCATTGTTATGCTTAACCCACAATATTTTAACACTACTAACTAACACACAATTATTCGTCCATACCTGGAATCGAAGCCTGATTTTGCATGCGACAATCCCTGGAGAAGGGATTACAAAAACACGATCGAAATCACCATCTACGTTCGTATCGAATGAGTCACTATCTGAAACAACACCTTCATCAACCTCTTCCTCAGAACTGTCCATGGGCCAAGTTGGGTCATGGGCTGGCGCCATTTCTGTATCTTTAGAATCAATTTGCTGGGTTGGTTGGGTTAGTGGTGGTGGTTGTGGTGATGAGGATATATCTCTATCTTCCGAATTCACCATCGGCTCTAAGTTAAGGTCAATGGAGCCAATGTTTGCAACAAATTGTTGACTGCTTGACTGTCTACCACAATATACTTTCGCATATAATTCTATAAATTTGGGGTTTCCTCCATTGGATGTGTATGCGTCTGTAACTAAGGTTACATCGTCATCATCTACAATATCCACACCAACCCTTTGCACCGGGTTGACAGATGCACATCTAGCACTTAATCGAGATACAGATTGACCTCGTTGTAATCGCAACTTTTTGTATATCATTTTCATCAAATCATGATAACTGCATCCGGAAGGCATACGAAACATTTTGCTTTCTCCTTCGAACACTTGACCATTCGGTCCAACATATCTCCTCCCATTATAATATAAAATGGTGATTAAACCATTTCCACTACCACTCATTTTGCAAATATTCACAAAAAATACGAAAGTATACGAATGAAAAATAATGTTAGACAAGATACAAATGGAGGGGGGTGTCTTTAAATAGGTGGGGGTGTGGTTGTAATTCGCTGGGTTTGGTAGCAAAATAGGACACCTATTTCCCAATTACTGGGTACAGCCATGTGTCACAATTACACCTATTTCCCTCCAGTGCTTAGCGAAATAGGACACGTAGTTCGCTGGCCTACATAGCGAAATAGTTTCTAGTTGACACGTGTTCTGTCCACTTCTGACTCGTTACTAACTCATTGACCAGTCTTACGCTACCTCAACCAACGTATTTCGCTGTCGTGTCCAGCAAATTACGCCGCGTGATAGTCTGAGAATAAGTTTAGACACGTGACATTTAGGTAAATAATTTAAAAAAGTGGGACACGTTGTTCGAGGTCTCAACTTACTTCAACAAATTCTGTTATTTTATTCTCTCCATTTAACACATGTATAGCTTGCTAATGATTGGTATCAAGAGTCATAAGGTATGCTCCAATTTATATATATATATCATCTTCTACGAATAAAAGGGACAGAGTTTATTTCCGAACAATTTATCTTCTTATAGCACAGTAGCCGCACCTAACAAACACCCACCTCTTCCATCCTTCACTTCAAAACTCGACTCTCCCTTCGCTTCTTCTCAGAGAGTTTATTTCGTTTGCTCTCTCTGTCGTTTTTGCTAATTCGCGGCGTTTCGTAGCTCTTCAATCATGGCCAAAGGCGTAATCTCAGGCGAAGAAGGTAAGCCCTAGAAACTCCCTAATTCCTCTTTGCATTCTTTTCCCCTTCGAAGTTTCTCACATTTTCGGTTTATTTGGCTCTTCAATGCGCGCAGACGACGTCGAACTCAACGAGGAAGAGAGGGAACCCGTCGACGGTGACGAATTGGAAGAGGGTCGCGATATGGACAACGAAGACGAGGACGAAGAAGAGGGTATGGGCTATGATTGGGTCGAAATTTCTGAACTACGCGCTTCGTGAATGTTTCTTTTGTTTTATTTTATTTCCACTTTTTTTATTCACATGCTAATTTCTTCAGTGGCGGTGTTGGGTTTGTTACAACATTAGGGTTTCGACCTTGAAATTAGGGTTTTGGTTTTGTTCTGCTGTTCGATGGGGTTGGGGGGGGGGGGGGGGGGGGGGGG
>PYAF01005814.1:1159966-1213160 GCA_007407185.1 Glycine tomentella | reverse complement strand
CCTAGTTATTTGAAAAACCTTGATGTTGAGGAATATGCTTCTGGGAAAAAACGTCAGAATAAAATACAGACTTTCTATGACATAAAAAGAGAATTGATTCAAGGTTTTCAGGATTGGCGTAAGCAATATGAAGAACCAAGTCAAGATGATGAATTCTATATGATTTCAGGTGAGACTGAAGAGACCCTTGCTGAAGGCAGAATCGTCCAAGTCACAGTTCGCAGAGTGCAAGCCCAGAAAGCAATATGCGGGCTTGAATCTGGAATGACTGGAATCCTCTTGAAAGAAGACTATGCAGATGACTGGAGAGATATAATTGAATTATCTGATAGGCTACATGAAGGTGACATGCTCACTTGTAAAATTAAGTCAATCCAAAAGAATAGGTATCAAGTCTTCCTTGTATGTAAGGATAGTGAAATGAGAAGTAATCGGTTACAGAATAACCGTGATATTGACCCCTATTACCGTGAAGACCGAAGCTGTTGTCAGAGTGATCAAGACAAAGCTCGGAAAGAAAAGGAGCTTGCAAAAAAGCATTTCAAGCCAAGGATGATTGTTCATCCACGCTTTCAGAACATAACTGCAGATGAAGCAATGGAGGTTTGTGACTGAATACTTTTATATTATATTATGTATTTTTTTGGCCTTCTGTTAGAATCATAATTGGATTTTCCAAACTTGTGAAATTGTCCTAGTTTTCTGTGTATGCACATGTCAACATGTCTTTGAAGTTGGAAGTTAGAACTCAATCATTGGTGTGAATTTTTTTTTCAATGATTGACTCTTAAATGTAAATTGGGTGTGTGTACTGGTAAAGTTGGTTTGGATGTGATCACTTCCAAACGATTTATGTACTTGAGGTAGATTCATAGTAATATTTCCTTATTTTATTTTATTGCTCATTGGTTGCTTCTTGTTTTGAAGAATAAGCCCATGATATTCTCTGAAATAATGAGTAATTTTGCTTGCTTGAATTTTGGTGCTTAGAGATCATAGATTCAAATAAATCCATTGGGCTTCTAGTTCTTAAAATTCGTGTGGGTTTTGGGTGTAATGAACTTGGTATTTGGTAGGATTTGATATATAAAACATCATCTTCTGAGCAAGTAGTCATTAAATGAAAAAAAATCCTAATTTGATTTTTTGTTTAGCAAAGATTTAATGATTGATATGGTGCTAGCTTAGCTTTGCCTCTATCTTTATGCAGTTCTTGTCTGACAAAGATCCTGGAGAAAGTATTGTCCGTCCTAGTTCACGAGGACCTTCATATCTTACTTTAACTCTTAAAATTAATGATGGAGTATATGCCCATAAGGATATAGTTGAAGGTGGGAAGGAACACAAGGACATTACAAGCTTACTCCGAATCGGGAAGACACTAAAAATTGGAGAGGACACTTTTGAGGACTTAGATGAGGTAAGTTTTCCCCAATTTTCTAGATGCATTGCTTGTGACTGTATGACTTACTTTTTCCTACTGATTGTTGCTTAGGTTATGGACCGCTATGTTGATCCCTTAGTGGCTCACTTAAAGGCAATGTTAAACTATCGCAAATTCCGAAAGGGTACGAAAGCAGAAGTTGATGAACTTTTGAGGATGGAGAAAGCCGAGTATCCGATGCGCATAGTCTATAGTTTTGGCATCGCCCACGAACATCCTGGCACATTTATATTAACTTACATAAGTACAAATCCACACCATGAGTACATTGGGCTTTACCCTAAAGGATTCAGATTTAGGAAAAAGATGTTTGAGGACATTGATAGGCTTGTAGCATATTTTCAGAGGCATATTGGTGATCCCCAGCATGATTCATATAAGCTGTGATAGATATTCTCACATGTCATAGATATTCTTTGGGAGAATCAGTTACAATTTTTTAGGATTATTCTTTTGGTATTGCAAATTCTGTCATGCAAGAGCCAAAGAAATTTGTTATTCCTTTTGTTTAAATACCGCCATCATAAATGAAAAAAGGGAAAGAATGTTGAATTAATTATATTCCTAGCATAGATAGGAGGTTTCCTTGGCCTTGTATACAAAGAATAGAAGAAATACCTCTAATAATTGGCCCGACCTGCCATGGTTGACCATGCTACCCGCAAGACCACTACGGATCGTTTGGAGGAAGCCATCTCCAGACTAACCATTCATCAAGATTCCCTTTTTGATAAACAGACCGATCTCACCAGTAAAGTTTATACCATCCCGAACTGCCTCAACCATCTCACCACCATTTCCACAACAAATACAACAAACTCCTCTTACCATCCTTGATCTCACGTCAAACTTGACGTTTTCCATTTTGACAACCATGACTCCATGGGATGGATTTTTAAAGTCTCCCAATTTTTTGATTATCAAGGAACCCCCGACGAAGAATGCATCACTGTAGCCTCTTTTTAAATGGATGACCCTGCTCTCAGTTGGTATCAATGGATGTTCCCAATGGATGTTCCGCAAGGGGTTTATCACATCGTGGTCAGGCCTACTCCAGGCCTTGGAGTTGCATTTTGCTCCTTCGTTCTACGGTGGTCCTAAGGGCGTATTATTCAAACTTTCCCAACGTACCTTTGTGAATGATTATTTGACCGAATTCAAACGACTTGCTAATTGCATTGTCGGCCTCGTCCCTCAATTTCTCCTCAGCTGTTTCATTTCCGGTTTCTCTCGGAAGATCCGTCGTGAGGTATAGGCCTTGCAACCCATCTCTCTACCTCAGGCCACTGCACTCGCAAAGTTACAGGAAGATAAGATCAACGACTGTTGTTGCAACTATAAACCTGTTTCTAGCCCCAATCCCACTACCGTTTCTCTCTCCTCTTCGTGCGTCCATACCTGTTTAGACCACGACCACCAAGCCCAAACCGTCTTTCATTCAACGCACCCTCGACGAGATTGCATTTTGCCGCAAGAAGGGTCTCTGCTACAACTGTGATGACAATGGAGCCCCAATCACCGTTGCAAAGGTCGCATTCTTCTACTGATCGCCAAATCCGATGAACCTGAAACCCAACCCTCTTTTTCTCCACCCGACACCTTGAGTTGTTCCTTTTACCACACTATCATCGGAATTATTTCCCAACCCACCCCTCACATTAGTTTGAACGCCCTTTCCGACCTTCTTGCACCAAAAACATTTTGGATTTATGGGCTTATCCACCACGCTCAACTCACCATCTTAATCGATAGTGGTAGTACCCACAATTTTATCCAACCCCGCATGGCCAAATTCCTCAACATCCCTACAGAAGACACATAACCTCTTTGCGTCTTGGTCAGAAATGGCTAAGTATTGGATTGCCATCAGATTTTCCCCAACACAATTTTGTTAATCCAACAACACACATTTTTGGTAACCCTCCACGTTCTCCCCATCAGCGGCGCATACGTTGTTTTAGGGGTTCAATGGTTGAAGCATTTAAGGTCAATTACTACTGATTACACCTTCTTCACGATGAGTTTCACCCACATGGGCCAACCCATTCAACTTCGCGCAGATGTTTCTACTTGGCCTAAGGACATTTTGGCCCCACAGGTTAAGCACCTCCTCCAAACCCACTCTACCTCTGCCCTGTTCCACTTGTCCATAATACCCGTTTCAGACCCCATCTCACCTGCTCTTGTTCATCCCATTCTGGCTGTTGAAAATCTCCTTACCAAATTCGCCTCCATCTTCCAAACACCAACCCAGCTTCCACCACCTCGATAGATCATTCACCATATTAACCTCCAACCCACAGCCAGCCCTGTCAATGTCTGTCGACACTGATACTGTAACCCCCCGTATGCATCCGGTGTATTAACAATTACTTAATCAGATTTGCACAGTAACTAAGTTAATTAGAAACCACGGAAGCGAGTTCAAAAACCATATTTCTTGATTCATTATGTATGGTAAGTAAACCACAAAGCATAAGCGAATGCCATAAACCACAACAAGCCCCTAGGATCCAGATAACATAAAGGCAGATAAACAAAGTATCACAACAGATATAGCAGGAGAAACATAAACTACATAACTTAAACTGGTTATGTACATATATACATCATCATCATTAGAATCACTCCTGTGGCTATACAAAAGAATAAGCACCAAGTGCCATAATCTCATTGATCACATCCTCCGAGAGGGCATAAAAACCAGCAGTGTTTATACATCAAAAACATAAACATAAATATCACATGTGTACACACACATCTTCCCTAAACCAGGGGCATAAAAATACATCAACATAACCAATGAGCCACCATGCTCTCAAAATGCTGCCAAGCAGCTGCACAGAAACTATCTCTACTGGGGCCTCCCGTCCTGAGACCTATCATCTCTGCCAGATGAATCACCTGCAAAAACATAATCCCCACACGGGGTGAGATACACATCTCAGTAAGCTCAAGGCTCTTGGAGGCTTCTCCTCCCCCCTGGCTTACCTCCATGACACACCACATCAAAGGCATCACAATCACTAGCCCTCCCGGCTCTCACAACAATACATAGCCATCATCTAGTTCTAAAGTATATCCGCAGTATTATGCCCGCCACAAGATGCATCATCATCAGCATCTGAGACTCTCAATCCCCAGTGTGAGACTGAAACTCACACCCGTGTCATCCCATCGGGAGCTACCCCTTTACACATGGATGCACGTATATGGCACCTCCGAGAATAGGCTTCAACCGCGACGGGACCACCTATCTCTAGGTCTTAAGGGATCATCATCACCTTTTACGTGAGCAAACCAAACTAGGAGTTGTGCTATACTCCTAGAGAGGTCTATATCTATCTAACTGGCCAGAAGATCTATTCAACAGATAATCATACACACAAAGCATAGAATCATGCATACATATTATCATGAGAAAACTGTAACAACCAATCCAACGCACATGCATCATGTATGCAACCATCACTCCCTCGGAGTATGGTGGAACACAGGCAGTGGGAAACACTTCCCAAGAGCAAAGAACTTACCTGGTAACGCAGTGTTCTGCTATCCAATCCCAAAATTGTGGGCTACGCCACTGACACCCTTGGTGTCACGCTCTACACAAAGGCACACAAGCAAGAATCAACAATCATCCTATCCGTAGAAAGCATCTATTTATACCAAAACATACGGAAAAGCATAATTTTCTGCATAAAATTATGCAGCTTTTACACCCACTTAGAAAAAATCACAAATCCCTGTAGGAAGATCCTAAAACCACGAGAATTTAGAGGCATCTAGATTTATCTCTCATCTTTTAAACAAAACTGGTTTCATCAAATTCTATGAACCACAGCCTCTGTAGCAAATAAAATACCAGAACTGTCACGCACTAAAACAGTGTTGACAGCAACATACCAGCTCAAACAGCCAATTTTAAACGACAACCCACACCAGGATACTCGTCCAAATGACCTGCACTTTTACAGGCATAAAGTTCACATACCCATCTTTCTATTGCCACTGAAAGTACTCAATTTAGATCATCCTAGACTAATTTATAATTTCTGCAAGATTGACCTCTGCTGCAGAAAAATATGCTAAAAACAGAGTATAACAGCCTGTTATAGTTCTGCACAACAATTTCTAGGAGTCTCCAAAAATAGCACGAAAATTCTAGAATAGACCTAAATCTCTTAGCTTTCAAATGGCACCAGTTTTAGACCATTTGGACACCGATAGCTCCTGTTATGGACAAATCACCAGGGCTGACCAGATTGGTGTTCTTGGCTGTCAAGAACATGCATGTATGATTCATGCATGGGACACCATTTCAACTTAAAATCAACTTCTGCACACTCCAAATCATACTTTAAAACTGTCTCACTCTCCTAAAACTCAACATTTATCAATCTCACTCCAAACCGTAACCTTAAGAATCAAGGAGAAATAGGAGGAGATTACCAACCTTAGAGTTCAATAGACCAAAATGGAGGGTGGATCAGCACGCTATGACTTCCAATCACGGTCCAGCGGCTTCGAACGAAGGTGGGCAAATTCAAGATCCACTCTTTTCCTCAAATCACTCACCACCAAAGCTTAATAACAACAAAGAACAAAGAAAAGAGCTTTCTTTCTTGCTTCGTGATTTCAGCCACTAATCAAGTGGAAGTGGAGAGAAAAGAGCTTGGGTGTGGAGGAGAGTCATGGAGAAGAAGGAAGAAGAAGTGGAGAATGAGAGAAAACGTGGATATCAACTTTTTAAACATGGGCCAAGGGTGCATCAAGCAAATTACTTACTCACACCCTTATTTCGGATAAAGACCAAAATGCCCTTCCTTTCGTTAATCCGTTTAATTAAGCAAATATCACCCAAATTATCTTAATTAAAATTAGTGATATTACAGATACCCACACTTCTAGAAGTCTGAGATCGAAAAACAAGTCTCTGAGTTGCTGAATTCTGGGATGATTCGCATCAGCTGCAGTCCATTCTCTTCTCCGATTTTACTCGTCAAGAAGAAACACGAAAGTTGGCGCATGTGCGTTGACTATCGCGCACTAAACTCCATCACCATTAAAGATCGTTTCCCGATGCCGACGATCGATGAGCTTTTGGATGATCTAGGTCATGCCTTCCTGGTTTTCCAAACTCGACCTTCGCCAAGGTTTTCACCAAATTTTGATGGCTAACGATGACATTGCAAAAACAGCTTTCCGTACCCATCAAGTCCATTACGAGTATCATGTAATGTCGTTCAGCCTCTGCAATGCCCCATCCACCTTTCAAGCCACCATGAATGCTCTTCTTCAACCGTTTTTGTGCAAGTTCACCACCGTTGTTTTCGACAAAAATCCTCGTCTACAGTGAGACTTTACCTTCTCACCTTCATCATTTAGAGCTCATCTTCCACGCTTTGTTAAAAGGGAAATTCTATCTCAAACGTGCTAAATGCTTAATTGCCCAACGACAATTGGAATATTTGGGCCACATTATTCATGGCAAAGGAGTCGAACCCGAAAAATCCAAGATTCTGACTATTATCGATTGGCCTGTTCCTTCCACTCAAAAAGACTTGCGCGGTTTTCTTGGCCTCACTAGCTTCTATCGCAAATTCATAAAAAGATACGCCGCCATAACATTTCCCCTCAACCATCTCTTGTGCAAAGATGATTTTACCTGGACCCCTGATTCTCAAATCGCCTTTGATCATCTCAAAGGAGCAATGACCACAGCTCCTGTCTTGGCTCTCCCAGATTTTTCATTACTATTTGTGTTAGAAACAAATGCGTCTGGTCTAGCTTTGGGAGCTGTATTGAGCAACAAGGCCACCCCATTGCTTTTTTCAGTAAATCATTCTGCCCTCGAATGCAACATACCTCTACTTATGTTCGTGAATTACACGCCATTACTACAACAGTTCGGAAGTGGAGACAGTATTTTCTCGGCCACAAATTTAC
The DNA here is from genome assembly GCA_007407185.1 of Glycine tomentella. Lineage (NCBI taxonomy): Eukaryota > Viridiplantae > Streptophyta > Magnoliopsida > Fabales > Fabaceae > Glycine > Glycine tomentella. The sequence continues at coordinate 1,205,767 of PYAF01005814.1, read as the reverse complement.
CATCCTTACAGATTACAAGAGTCTTAAGGACCTGTTGGGATACGATTACACAATCCAATATAAATCCAGTGCATCAAACATTGTGGTAGACAACCTGTCCCATATTGAACCCGTCCCTGTTGGCCAATGTTTCATTTTATCAGTACCAAATTTCATGTTCATGGATCAACTACGTCAATCCCTTTAGGCAAGCCCATCTTTTCAATCCCACCTTACTTCGATTATGGCGGCACCAGCAGCATTTCCGAATTTCCAGGTTCAAAATAGCCTGATTTTCTTGAAAGGAAGTATTTGGTTGGATACAAAGAATCCTTTTACTAAGACTTTACTTATTGATATTCATACTACTCTCATTGGTGGTCACTTGGGCGTAGTAGCTAAAACTCTCCATCGTTTTCAATCAAATTTTTTTTGGAACCACATGTAGAGAGATGTCAAGCTTTTTGTTCCACAATGCCGAACTTGCCAACAACTTAAGTCTGTCACACGCCGGCCCGCAGGCTTCCTCCAACCATTACCTATTCCCTCTGGCATTTGGGAGGGTCTTTCCCTGGATTTCATCACCCATCTACCCTGTTCTCATGTATTCACTGTCATCCTGGTCGTTGTTGATCGCTTTTTAAAGGGAGTCCATTTTGGTGCTCTCCCTCCTCAATTCACAGCTTACAAGGTGGCGACCTTATTCCTGGATATGGTTTGCAAACTCCACGGCTTTCCTTGTAGTCTCGTATTTGATCGAGACCCTAACTTCATTAGTTCCTTTTGGCGTGACTTATTCAAACTCAGTGGCACTTCTTTACGCATGAGCACCGCTTATCACCCGCAAATCAACGGTCAAAGTGGTGAATCGAGTGTTGGAGCAATATCTTCGTTCTTTTGTCCACTCTAACCCTTCAGATTGGTACAAATTTTTGGCTCTTGCAGAATGGTCGTACAATACCTCTGTTGATTCCAGCACTGGTTTTACTCCTTATGAACCATCACCCACTATTTCTCATTACATTTTGGGTTCATCAAACAATGAAGTTGTAGACTCTTTATTGAACAAAAGGGTTGTTATTCATTCTTCTCTCAAACGCCGCCTTCTCAAAGCCCAAGCTACCATGGCGAAACATGCCAACAATAAATGCCGAGATGTCGAATATACGGTAGCTTCGACCATACCGCCAGCTTTCTGTCATCAGTGCTGCTCATCATAAGCTTTCCAAATGCTTCTTCGGTCCTTTCTTGATCCTTGAACGCATAGGTGCAGTAGCCTATCGCCTCCAATTGCCAGAGACATCTAAGATTCACCCTGTCTTTTATTGTTCATTACTTAAACCACACCATGGCCCAATCACTTCCATTTCTGCTCCTATCCCTCTTTTTATTACAGACGACAAACCTGTGTTGGAACCACTTTCAATTTTGTCTTTAAAAATGGACTCTTCCACTGACCTTCCAACTCGCCGTGTTTTGGTTCAATGGCTCGACCTAGCACCTGAAGATACTAGGGAAAAATGGGATGACATTCGTGCCATTTATCACCTTGAGGTCAAGGTGATTTTTCCAGGCGGGAGTGATAATAGCGACAAGGCTAAGGACACCTGTGAGGCCCATTCTGGAAGGCCCAGGACGATCGCTAAACGTCCTAAGCATCTAGAAGATTTCATATAAGCTGTCATAGATATTCTCACATGTCATAGATATTCTATGTGAGAATTAGTTACAACTGTTTAGGATTATTCCTTTGGTATTGCAAATTCTGTTATGCAACAGCCAAAGAATTTTGTTATTCCTTTCGTTTAAATACTGCCATCATGAATGAAAAAAGGGAAGAATGTTGAGTTAATTATATTCCTAGCATAGACAGGAGGTTCCCTTGGCTTTCACAGAAGCACTGCTGCTGCTGGAGTACTTTCTCAAATCATACATCCGCTTAAAAAATGATTATGACTCTTATGTGAAGGTTTTAGAAAAGTTTAAGTATGCCGTTTATAGAGAAATGATTTACTTTGCCTATAGATAGAAGAAGGCTTGGCTGGAGCGGGTTTAGTGATTGCATTTGCAATGAATATTCGACAATGGGGATAAACTTTTTTGTTATGGGCCTATGTCCATTTATGACTGTCTGGAATATTTTGTCCAAAATATTTGTTGTAGTTTGAAGGATATCAACAAAAGATTAAGTCTCACATTATTTGGGATAACTTTGACTCATTTATATACCATTTTGTGATATTGAGTTTCAAAGTGGCTAGCATTGTGCATGAGCTGAGCTTGGGTCACCTGAGCGTGAGTCATGTTTTATGCTATTATTTAGTTACATTGATTTCAATGAGATAAAACTTGATTTGGCTCTAGTGCAGATATCACGGGATCTTAACATTTATTTCTCTTCCCATTTTAACCTGTGGTATTATTACCAAATCAATTACCGCTTAAATTTTAAATCATATTACCGTTTTTTATAAAATGTTTTATTGCCGGTTTGATTCTCTAATTCCTTTCTTGCATTTTGTTTCTTTGTTCTTGTGTTTGAATTTTTGCCCTTCGCAGTTTCTGTGGCTCAGCATGGCCGAGAGTTTCCTGTTGTATCATGGGGGATTTGTGTGGGATACCATGAATAAATCCTTCAGGACAGTGTTCTCAACACGCATCAAGAAGATATTGTTCGTGGTCTTTAGCACCAATTCCAACAATATTAGCAATGGAGGAGGTATGTTTACAACTGAGAACCACCTATTTGTTAGAATGTGAATAATTAGTACTCAGAGATAATCTTGAATTCTTTAATGTTTTCCAGAAGGTTAAAAAAAAGTTATTATAAAAAAAATAAACCTGGTACCTCTTTGCTAAACAATTGACTCCAGACGATTAAAAAAAGTTTATTATAAAAAAAATAAACTCGGTACCTCTTTTGCTATACAATTTGACTGTAAATAATACAAGTAACACGAACAACTTTATATTAGTTCATCTTACTATTGAGGTTATGTTAAATCACCAAATTCTACAATATCTTTACAAGTTTTTTTTTCCAAATCACGTCTGACACACAAACTATAGAAGTGATTTTAAAAAAATAAATACTTGTACAAACTAGAGAAGTCTTTACAATTGTTTCTTCAAGCAAGCACCTCAAGTATTTTTTGAATCAAAGCCTGTCCAGGCTTCCATCAAAATCACTAAGAATTTTGCTTAAGGATAAATCTCACAATGTTGTTGTGCTATCATATGGATATACAATTTGAGTACATGATTTTTTCATAAACAGAGATCTTCACTAAGTCACAAAGAAATCTTAAAAACTCTTATAAAGCTTAGTAGTGTTCTCTCTCTTTTTTGTGCAAAGATCTCCATTACATATCGGTAGTTTTCAAGAAATAATTGTTGTCTCACAAGTCTTCCTCTTGCTTCTATGTTCCTTTGTCTGAGATCTTCTGAGAGAGAACAAGGTCGTTGGGTTCATTAAATGTATTTCACCAACTTAGATCCTGCTTGTTATCTCAAAACCAAATGTTTTCTGAACCCAACTTCTGATACTTACATCACATTCGGCGAAGGTCACAACTACAAACTCAGGCAGCAGAGCATTCCAAGGCTCAAAATGTGAGCAATGTGATTGAAGCCTGAAATCTCTGCTGCTGCTGCTCAGGATAACGAGGATGTCGACGAGACTGGTGTAGATCCTGAGAGTTGGTGATGATGACTCAAGCTGGTGTGTTGAGATCAAGAGCTGTTAAGGCTCTCAAAGCTGCCAATGGCAACGCTGTTGCTGCCATTATGGAGCTAACTAATTGATGATGCAGAGCTATTTTTCTTTGTTAGTCAAAATTTTTGCTTTCCTTTGGTTTGAAAAGTGGCTTGCGAATTGTATCTTTGCTTTATTCTATTTTCTCTGTGTAATTGTCTGCATAGAATGAAAAAAAAAACTATAGACTCATCCTCTACAATTGTATGTTTACTGTCAAGAATGACAATCATAATTAGTATGTTTATTGGTTAGTAGAGTTTAAGCTTATGGTACTTCATTGTATGACATATAACCAAATGTGAAGTGTTCCTTCTGCACCATGAGCACAAAGACCAAAGTCACCAAACACAATCTGGAATGAGATATATGTATGATTACACGTTTCTTGCTTCCAAATGCAGGTTAAGTAATCTTTGCATAATGGACAGTGAATGGAATCTGGTGGCTGCATATTGACAATGGAAGTCCCCGACCTTTCTCAGGAAATGAATCACTGATCGTATGTGAAGTTATGGTTATGTTCTCTATCTATCATTGATGTTTGATAAAGGCTGGGAAAGCTTCCATGAGGCCTGATAGACGGTGAAAGAGGGAAAGGAATGACCATATTCCTCTTTCACTGTTTATCTAGCCTCTTGCAACTACAATGCCAATAAGCATTTCTGCTCCTTGGTATCGTTTCATATACTCCCTTTATAGTCTCAGGAATAATTTCAAGGTTGCACTGCAAGGTAAGTTTGTAAATATTGTTAGATACCTCTAATAATTTGGACAACAAATACATAAGAGTGATGACTATATGACCAACAATGTTTGAGATTGATAGATTTTAAAATAATATTTTATTTTTTATTTTTTTAGATAAATAATTTTGTCTAAAATATGTTTTTAATATTTATAGTATAATTCATTTTTTTTTTGGTTGTATAACCCTTTTTTATTTTATTATTTATTTATTTTTATTATTTTATTACTTGAATTCTTTTTTATGATTAATTTTAGTAATTTACGTTAATTAGAATTTATTAAGTAATGACGTGATATACAAACATAATAATGTCACATAATTTGGCACATAATTGCTGAGGTGTATTTTGGCAGCACAAACTCTTCATTTTTACCTCCCAACGTCATGGCTACCTCATTCATTTCCTCCATAGCCTTTTGTGGTGAAACTTTAACGTGATAGTTTTCCTGCCTATATATGGCCATACGTTCCACATTTAAAACAAACAAGATGAAGCCCTTCATCCTCAATTGACAATACCAGACCTCTAATCTTGATTGACGAAACAAGCTTTTTGAGAGATCAATCCCAACACACATTCTCGCAAACTGACCTCGAGAATTAATGGAGATGATCAATTTCTAAAGGTATGTCAAAAGTAGCACCCACTCTCCCAAGGAATATTGGAAAAAGCTTTATACACCATTCAACACTAATACACCCATACATGAATAGTGAAATTCCGTAAATTCCCCTAGTTATATTGTTAAGTAGAGGCACTATTCATCTGTCCTCTTCACGCATATACCTGGTCTCCTTCACTCGTTGCTGCAATTTTATTCTGTTTGCCGCCACACGTCATCAATTTGGGTTAGCTCCAACGTGCATTGGTCATTGGTCGTTCACCGTGGGAGGTGGTTGATTGGTGGTAGTCTGTGGTAACCGCCGTGAGTTATTCTTCGTTTTCACCTATTGTTATGGATGCCACGGATTCTCTAATCCATACGAAGTGTACAAATTTGAGAATAAAATTCATACGGATTGAGTAATCCTAATCCGTATGACTCCTACAGATTATTCAATCCGTATGATGTTTTAATTATTTTTTTTAATTAATGATTAAATAAATTATGTTTTATTGGTTATTTTACATATTTGAGCCCTTAGGAAAGTTAATTAAATTAGATTATATAAGGATGATATAACTTGTGAGCTTGAAAGTTTAGGCCTTATGATTTAACTTGTGATTTTTGGATTTTTGGATCGATGAAAATTTGATTTGTTTCCTATACATTATATCAAATAGAAATAGAGAATGACAAAAAGAAATAACAGCTTTCTAATATTTTTATTGTATAGGGATGATATAACTTGTAATATTGAAAGTTTAGGCCTTATGATTTAACTTGTGAGCTTATGATTTAACTTGTATAGTGGATGGTTTTAGTTGTGACCCACATTGTTTTTTTTAATCATAAGCAAATGATCAGCATGAACCTTATATATGGTCATTTCCTCGTAGTGTAATGCTGGCAGAGATGAAAAAAAAAAAAAAACAGGTTGGTGGAAGGATACATTAGGTTTTCTATTAGTTAGATGGGTATAGTGCAACAACATATTCAATGGGTTTATTAGTTATGGCTTGTTGCTCTTATGCTATTATACCACCTATGCTTGCCTTTGGTAGTGCTCATCATGCTTCTATCAAATAAAGGAGTTAGATGGGAGAGTATATCCCGCATGATTAATGATATTTTGGTTTGAATCAAACATTAAACTGGTATTGACACCTTTTTGTTCTACTGTAACAAATGTAACTGTAGTAGTACAACACCACTCCCAAATGCATCCTAGGTTGATTCAAATCCTCTAGTGGGAACCAAATCCAACTGATAATTTAGGTTGTCCACTGCATCATAGTTCCAATTGTGGTGTTTTGAGATTCTGTTGTTGATTATCTTTGAACTGCTTTTGTGTGATAATATTATTATTTTTTATTTGGTTGTTTGGTTTTATTTTCATTGTTGGTTGGTTTTTAATGTGACACAATTAAGCACTTGGTACCACAGATTATGGTTAAAACATTAGGATTGCGTCGAACATTAGGTCGAGATGTAGACAGCGCAAGTGGTAGAGACGATAGTGGGATTGAAGAGCCAGCCCCTCAATGTCGTAGGCCTATGGCATCTGCAAGAAGACAATGGCTAGGGGCAGCTGTTGTTGAGGATCCTCCGGCTCCGTACTAACATGCAGGGGTTGCTGTTCATGAGGATGCTCCTGTTGAGGATCGATGTGTGGAGCTTGATATCCCTGGCATGGATGATGCAGGTGATGAAAGACAATGTTATCCAGGAGGCCCAGAGAACTATTTAGTGTTGACAGAGTATGCTGAACATGTGGCTCCTCGAGTGTCGAAACGACAGGTAGTTCTATGTTTCATTACAAACAAAGTGGTTTTATTTTTCAACCATATAACTGTCATTCATGTAATATGTTTGTAGGAATGTCCTGTGTTAAAATTGGCATCGCATGGAAGAAAAGTTCACAAAATTGGGCAGCCTACACTCGAGATTGAAGGATTGGTTGCTGGTACTGGCTTAGCCCCTTTGATTTCATGCTCAGTTGAGACCAGAGACAGGGGGTTGCTCTCAGCTTTTGTAGAAAGGTGGCACTCTGAGACCAACAACTTTCATTTGCCCGTAGGGGAGATGACTATCACTTTGAATGATGTGGCTGCCCTGTTGCATATCCTTATCGCAGGAGCTCTGTTATCGACGAGACGATTGACGTTGGACAGGCCGTACATTTGATTATTGAATTGCTTGAGGTATCCCCTGAAGAAGCTAGAGCGAAGATGGAGCAATGCCATGGGGCATATGGTCGGCTGTCTTGGTTGCGAGACATATATGCTGTAAAATGTCGGTCCATGAAGTGGATTCCAGCAACCAGGGTGTACTTCCTTCATTTGGTCGAGTGCACACTGTTTGCCAACAAGAGTGCCACAATATCAGTGTGGTCTTCTTGGAGGAATTTCGAGATCTGGACCAATCAGCAGGATACGCTTAGGGTGCGGCAGTTCTGGTTCACATGTATGCTAATCTGAACTATGCATGTTAGCACCACGGAAAACATTTATCCGATTATATCACGTTGCAGGTAATGGTTTTGATTATTTTCTTACTTATCCATGGGAATAAATTATTACCACTTTGGCCATATGAAATTGACGTTGTTCATTCATTTGTAGTGTTGGATTTATGAACTTTCCCAATAATTGGAAATGTCATTGCTGATCAGAAGTATGACGAGAGGCAGCCACGGGTGTGTCGCTGCAAGGGTGCCAGGCATTACTTGTCATCACCTATCGTAGGCGACTAGAGAGGTTGGTAATGGACTATGTTTGTTGGACTCCATATGACAATCACCGTGTGCATAGAGAGTTCGACATCATTTCGCTATTCTCTGGGCATATTCGGTGCATACCGCTTCTTGTTAGACTTTTACCAGAGAGGGTGCTAAGGCAGTTCGAATTTGTTCAACCAATTCCAAAAATCCACTTAACAGAATCGCCATGCATGGAGGAGGTCAATGAAAGATGGATGCAATTTTCAGATCACCTAGCATCGACCACAGAACAGGTGACTCATCCCAGTAAGATGGATCTCGCTTAGTTGATCTTGCGTGTTGCGATGCTTGTTTCTTTTGAGCACCTTTTGTTTTAACCTTTTCTGGAGGAGGACACATTGAATTTTCGTCAGGAAATGCAATTTCTTTCAGTTTCGTCTTTAAAGTGACTTTGCCACAAAAGTCAAGCTTCTCAAAGCACCTAGATATGGCTTCCATCTCTTCGGTTATGTGGACCTCGCACTCATGTAAACTTTGATCTTCCAAACTTAACCTCCGCCAAAAAACATCAATTGTCTCAACAGGTATGCTCCCACCAACATACTTAGCTCGCTCACATGCACAAGGCAGCCCATGCGTAGTTCCCAAAACACATCCACAACGACTACTGCTTTTGCCCGCATAATGGACTCGCTCATATGCTCCACAGCTATTTGGTTTAACGCATACTTGGAGACCATGCCAATTAGTCTTTTGTGCAGCGTTACTTTAAACACATGACCCACCACATGTGTGCTTCTCTCCAAAGATGTCCATATGTCAGTATATTGCAAGGTCAACATGTTGTGCATTGCATCCCATACACTACAAAGATCTTCAATGTTATTCTGCAATAGTCTCTTCAAGGTCCAATGGCCAGACTCTACCTTGCAGTCAAATTTAACAAGTGAGCAACAATGGATAATATCGAGGTTATGTCAGCAACAACTTAAAAAAAATAAAAAGATTTCCTAACTTGTTAGTTGTTGTGTTACCCAAATACATCACTTGTTTTGTCCATGCTTCAACAAATTTTTCTTTGTGCGGATTCAACCATGTGTCTTTCACGTAATCAACAAACGCTGGTCATGGTGAACACGCTACTTCAAACATCGTAATACAATCAGCATATTGATTCTCAGTAGTACAATCCACAACACTCTCCCAAGCTTCCATGACATAGTCCCATGCGTTATTCTGTCGAATAGAAGTTTTACATTTTGCCTTAACATTCTTGTTAATGTGGAACCGACACAGTAAATTGGTAGACATAGGGAACACAATTTTCACTGAGTTCATCAATGCCGAATCTCTATCAGCGACAATGACCTTTGGGAAAAATTCACTCGATAAAAATGCCTCTAAATCATTCTAGGGCCCAGACAACATTGTTTATACGTTCGGCTTCTAAATAAGCAAATGCAGCTGAGAATGTCATCCTAGTAGGAGTAACACCAACAATGTCAAGTAACGGAAGTCTGTACCTGTTTGTTTTGTATGTGTTGTCTATGAGGAAGACAACATGATATGCATTGCTTAACTCCACTACATCCGGATGTGTCCAAAATAGGTCACGTATGACATTTTCATCCTTCACTCTATGTCAATGAATATACATGTCATGTTCAAGAAGTTTTATTAACTGTTACATTTCAATATTACCTTCTTTGATACGCGTTCGGTATGTATATCTTGCATTCATTACTTGCTTCAAAGATGTACAATTATTGGGATTGTGTTCCTTAAAAGTCAGAAGAATATTTTTCGATTTCACCATTGACCTTGTCATATCATGAACAATAATCTTCTCATCCTTTGTTAGTTGACCAACATATAGGTGTTCACATAATGAATTTGCCAAAGCATGATTATGAGTGTCACATAATAATTTCACCATCCACCCTTCACCTCCCAGGACTGGTTTGCATCGCAACTTAAATGGACAATTACATTTTTTAGTGCTATGTAGGTACCATGTTTTTGTAGGTACCATGTTTTTGTTGAATGCTGTATACTTTCCATTCCTTTCACAATCAATTAAAACAAATGATGTCCTTCCCTTCTTTCTAGTTGATATGTCTAACCTCATTATGACAGCCACAAAATCATTCTCGTATGCAACAGTTCTAACCCATTTTAATACATCCTCACGGGAAGAGAACAGCTACAAAAATCAATACAAAATGTTTAAGTTCCATAAATCAGGTATTTACAAACTTTAACCAAATTCAAACTAACTGTATCAATACCTCAGAAGTATTGAATGCTCCAAAACAATCAACTGAACATGTATTATTTTCAAACGCGCTAGGTTCAACTCTGATGTCTTCGTTCATATTAATTTCTTCAGAGATAATACTGTTATACATCCACTCATCGTTGTCCATCTTAACATATGACAGTAAATTTAATTAAGTGACAAAACAAACACATTTTTAAAATATTGAACAACATTAAAGTGATATTATAAAACAAATTCAATACATTTTTTTCCAGCATGAACATTACAAATTAAAACAATATCACATAAGTTGTTCATTACATACTTAAAAATATCCTAACAATACATTCCAATATTTAAAATTTTTTTAATAAATATTTCATTATTTTAATTAAGTTTTTTCCATGTAAATAAATCAACAAAAAATTTAATTACCACACAAACAATCCAAGTAAAGCATTTCCATAAATTAAAACTAATATATATTTTCACCAACTAATTTTTTTAATAAATATTTCATAATTTTAAATAAATTTTGTCTATTTCATTTTTTTAATAATTAAATTCATTTTTTTAATAAAATGCATATAGATTACTCAATCCGTATGTGTTATACGGATTACACAATCCATATAATGCATACGGATTACTCAATTCGTATGCCTTATATGGATTACACAATCCATATAATGCATACAGATTAAGTAATTCGTATGATTCTTATGGATTGCATATTCCGTAAGAATCATACGGATTGCTTAATCTGTAACTTAAAAAAAAAACTTACCTCAACCCCACCGCCATAGCACCACCGCCATAGTGCGCTCCGAGCAACGATAACAACTTCAAAGACCACCCAAAACTACCCCTACCACAACAATAACACCAAAGCTTGCAAACCACTACCAAAAACAAAACAAAAAATCGAAAACAAGCAAATGAACATACACTGCGCCATCACTAGCTGTTATAAACAATGAAGGGTATTTTTGCCATTTTATTTTTTCAAATGGTGTATGAAGCTCAAGCCAGGAATGTCTCGTTGTAAAATTTCAAAGGAAGCCCAAGAAACACAAACACACTGCTACCCTTTTTGTTTTGGATTCGTTAGCACGAAAAAAAGGTATCCTTCTTTGAACTAGGATATAATGATCCGCTATTAATCAGGGTCCTTCATAGAGCGAATGCTTGTAATCCTTCAGGGATGTCAATTGAACCACATAAAAGTTCCTTGACATCTCAAATTATACGAATTCTTATATCTCTGCAAATTCGCATCTAACATCTTGAAACTAATTTTTTCCCCAAGACAATCAATCACAATCACATTATTTTTCTGATACCTTAATCTCTGGACAAGGATAATACATGCTCTTCTCCACTCGAGTCTTCTTCATGATATTTTTCTCCCACTTCTCTATAGACAACTCCTCATGATACCCATTCCACTCGGATTTCTCCTCCTCATGCATGGTCAACAATTTCTCCTTGTATGGAGTATCATTCTCCATAAACACACATGAGCCATGTCTTCATCAACCACCACTTCATTTTCTCTAAATTTTACCTTCTTTGAACTTTTTGGATCATCCTACAAAACTCTAGCAAAACGTTTTTCATCCTCCATTATGTTATTGTTAAGTTTTTATTTATAATTTGTGAGTTCACATTATTTTAAATATAACTTTATAATAATATTTCACTACTATCATATTATATTAATAAACTAGATGGTGTAGTTATAAAAAATTTCTATTATATACATACGTAAAAAAGTTTAATATTCCAATTCATATAAATTAAATGATCCCTCTTTATTTATAATCTAGAATAATTATTTTGAATCAAATCATTTTTAATTATTCTTTTTAACAAGAATACAAGAATGTTTTTAGTTGTTTTTCTTTCAAAAGTACTTTTAGATATTTTTGTCAATTTTTTTATCCCTTTTAGTTAATTATTTTTAATGTTAACTTAAATTTAAATATATTTTAAAAGAAATTATCAATAATTAAAAATATTTTATCATAAATTTAAAAATGACTTTTGTCTTTGAAAAATAGCATCATTTTGATTTTGGTCTTTATTTTTTTTTAGTCGGTATAAAATTTAATATTTTTTATTTTAAGTTCCTATTTTCAACTAATAACATTAGCAAATGATACAACAATGTTATTGGCAATCAAATGACTCATTATCTCACAAGGAGGTTGACAAGATTATTATATGTAATTTTTGTACCCAAATGTGTGTATTTTTAAATTTTATTTGTTCGAAACAGTTGATGAAATTAAACTAATTGATAAAATTTTTTAAAAATTATTTACTAAAAATTACATATTAGTATTCTATTTGACATCTCACTAATATGATACGTCAGTATAATGTCAACATCACTATTATATTATTTGTTGTTATTTAACTATCATAACTAAATTGAAAAATATTAAATTTTATAGATACTAAAAAAGTAAACAAATAAAGCACCAAAATAAAATTGAAATCATCTTTGAAAGATCCAAAATCATATTTAAACTCTTATTCTAATATAAATATTACTATAAATTTAAAATATAATTTCTAGATTCAAAAATATATATTTATTAGTATAATATTAGTTATATTATAATTTACATATTTAAAAATATTTATTTATCGTAAAAATTAATTATATAAAATAAAAATTACACAAATGACAATACTATTTTTTTTTTTTAATATGAACTCGTCATGCTGTTTTTTTCTTCAAGAAAAAGGGTTTTATCGGGTCAAACCAAACACATAAAAAGAGTCCAAAAAACTGAGAGGTATATAAAGTCTCATTGTTAGGGTTTTAGGTTGTTGAATGTGTTGAGATCCACTGCTGCAGAATCCAATTTGTGACACTAAATCTCAGTTACTATGACTGCTCAGACCCAAGAGGAGCTTCTTGCGCAACACCTCGAACAGCAAAAGATCCATGTAATCCACATTTAAAACTCTAATTCCTTTTATGCGTTTTTTCCCCTTAATTTTGAATTGGACTCGAAAATACTCCAATTGAGTTTGATTATGTGCAAATGTTTTTCATCAGTTAACTGTTTTAGAATTTGTAACCTGTGGACTCTCAAGGACTAGTAGTAGTGGGTAAATGTTAAGGTTTTTTTTTTTTTTTTTCGCATTTGATTCGAGAATATTGAGGGTTTAGATAGCTTTGTATTTTCTATGCAGTTTACTTTTTCTGTTTTTTCATTAGAGATTCGATCAGTAACTAGATATGTGGAAGAGAGTGTAAATTACTTGGTTTTCTATTGGTTAAAGGCTGAACTTTTTCTGTGCAATGAATTGAAAGGTTTCTGGGGATTCAGCAATTTTTATTGAAAAATAAGAGTTTAGTTTCCAAGTCAAACTTAGTAGAAGAACTCCGTCTTTAGAAAGAAAAAAAAACCTTAATCACTGTTCTATAAGAACAATTACGACTAATGGCAGAAGGTGTGTCTGTGAATATTATTTTTGTTTTTCGGCATAACCTTGGCCTGTGTTTGGATTGATGGTAGATGGTGGAGTGGAGAGAAATGGAGTGGATGAGAAAGTTGATCAATTGTTTCTTTTGTGAAAAACTAAAAGTAGATCGGGATGGGACCTGATTCATCCCATTCCATTTAGTCCAATTTGTATTCCCTCTCAATTTGGGGTGTAGGGGATGGGACAAATCTTGTAAAATGAAAAATCCCTATTTTGACCTGCTAAATAAACTTAATCCTTTGAAGGTGATATTGAAGTGGGGTAATATAGAAACTATCGAGTTATAACTTATTTCGTTCGGTTTTTTTCCAAACAATGGAATGGAAATTATGGAATGTCCATTCCATTCTATTATAGAATATCCAAACAATAAAATAAAATTTTTAATCCATTCCGTCCTATTATGTTCTGATCCACTCCATATTTAACAACCTACTATTTACTAGTTGCTCTATTTTCTTGAATTTTGAACTTTTGAATAATATCTTTTGTAGGATGATGAACCTGTGATCGAGGATGATGATGATGAGGAAGAGGATAATGATGATGACGATGAGGATGATGATCATGCCGAAGGTATGTTGGTAAATGAGATTAAGTGAAGAGTGCTCATGACTTGCTCACTTTCATTCTTGCATTTGGCCAAGGTTTAGTAGCACTCCTTCGATAGTTTGGTTGGAATTATATCATAAGTGAAAAGAATGTACATGGTTTTAAGATTAATTTGGCTTGTGTGGACTTACAAGAGACCAAGGTTTTAAAAATCAGTCGCGGTTGTGTTGGGATTTCGTCGAGTTTGTTGCTATCACAGTAAATTGTGGACAAATGCGGTTTGTGTGATCATTCACATGATTTAATTATGCAAATTGAATATTCAGGCACTGCAAATATACCAAGTTGTAGTTTACCTATTTTATACTATTTTTTTAACTTATATACCAATATATATAAAGTGTTTCACAATAATTTGATAAATTGTAGCATTTTATTATATCTACAATGAATCTTGTTCATTTTTAAAACATTGATTCTCTCATTTGATTTAAGATTTGTATTTTATGTTAATTTTATACATTGTACAATTTTTAAAATTTGTTATATGTGTCTTTGAGTTGTATCATGTGTCCCATGTCATGTCTATACTTTTCAGGATTGTTCTGTATTTCGACTTGAGTCCAGAGTTGTAATAAATAATGCCAATGTCATAAATAGGTTGGGTGGATCTTGTATCTGGTATCAGAATAAAAATGAATATGCATGGGGATCATAACAAGTCTATGTTTTGTCTGACTGAGTTAATGTTGCTATTTTCTTTGTACATGAACTGAAGCTACAAAGACAGATCCAATTACAATCTCAGAGGAATTTGCATTCTATTACAGGACTAGAAGGTGATGCATCTGGTAGGTCGAAGCAGACCAGAAGTGAAAAGAAGAGTCGCAAGGCAATGCTGAAACTTGGAATGAAACCTGTCACAGGTGTCAGTCGAGTGACAGTCAAGAAGAGCAAGAATGTTAGCATTTGACTCATCTTTTTCACTTTTCACCACTCTTTTTCATTTGCCAGATCTATTTTGCTTTGGTAAAAATTGAAACTTTGTACCTTGTTTGTTTAGATCCTGTTTGTTATCTCAAAACCAGACGTTTTCAAGAGTCCAACGTCTGACACGTACATTATATTTGGGGAAGCCAAGATTGAAGACTTGAGCTCACAGCTACAAACTCAGGCGGCAGAGCAATTCAAGGCTCCTAATTTGAGCAATGTTGGATTGAAGCCCGAATCTTCTGTTGTTGCTCAAGATGATGAGGAAGTGGATGAGTCTGGCGTAGATCCCAAGGACATAGAGTTGGTGATGACTCAAGCTGGCGTGTCAAGACCTAAAGCCATTAAAGCTCTCAAGGCGGCTGGTGGCGACATTGTTGCTGCCATTATGGAGCTAACTAATTAATGGTCCAGGTTGTTTGAATTTTAGAATGTGTAGCTATTTTTCATTGTTGATCGAAATTTTTGCTCCTTGAATTTGAAATACTGGTTTGTCAATTATCTGTGTAATTGTCAGCATCGAAGGAAAAGACTGTAGACTTCATTTGCAACAAATGCATGTTCAATGCCTAGAATGTCAGTCATAATTAACAATTATCTAATATAGATACAACCCAGTTACGATCTTGAGTGAGATATATATATATATATCACAGCATTTGTCTAGCCATAATTTAAGACAATCTTATTACTTGAATGACAACCTAAAACTAACACATCTTTTTCATATTATCATCATTGGTTGCTGTTATTTAGTACTTAAAATTTAGAAAATTATGTGAGTAGTTTAAACAGAACAAAAATAAAATTGATACTTCATTCTGATCTTATACACTAATAACAATTCTTAACCTGAAACTCGTAACAAATTATTAACATGATTAATATACTACAAGGATGGATATTGTAGTCGAGGGTGTAATGGCTAAAGAGCTTTGGGTCTGCTAAAACTGTCTTGTACTTATTCCTTAATCTTTCGTTCGTGACATGCTATTAAGGAAGTCAATAAAAAAACTGAATTGTTTGCACTATGGCTAGAATGTCATTGAATGAATGCTTTCCATTTCTTTCTATTTACACGAATGCTCTCTCTTCTGCTTATAATTATCCCCATGTATTTATTTTCCTAATAGGTGCCTTGTGGTTTTAATTTCCTGTATGGTCATTGCTACATATGGAAATTGAAAAATATGTTACACGAGAACTTACTTAGAACAAAGTTATATGTTGGCTTTCATAGAAGCACTGCTGCTACTGGAGTACTTTCTCAAATCATACATCCGCTTAAAAAATGATTGACTCTTATGTGAAGGCTTTAGAAAAGTTTAAGTATGCCGTTTGTAGAGAAATGATTTACTTTGCCTAAAGATAGAAGGCTAGGCTGGAGCGGGTTTTGTGATTGCATTTGCAATGAAAATTCGACAATGGGGATAGACCTTTTTGGTATGGGCCTATGTCTATTTAAGACTGTTTGGAATATTTTGTCTATAATATTAGCAATGGAGGTATTTTTACAACCGAGAACCACCTATTTGTTAGAATGTGAATAATAATTAGTACTTAGTTAGAGATAATCTTTGATTCTTTACGTTTTCCAGAAGGTTAAGAAAAAATTATTATAAAAGAAACAAACCTGGTACCTCTTGCTAAACAATTTGACTGTAAATAATACAAGTAACACTAACAATTTTATTAGCTCATCTCTTGAGATTATGTCAAACCACCAAATTCTACTATACCTTTATAAGATACACATTTTTTCCCAAATCACTTCTGGCACACAGACTATAAAAGTGATTTGAAAAAAGAAAAAAAAAACTTATACAAACTATAGAAGTCTTTACAATTGTCTATTCAAACAAGCACCTTTAATATTCTTTGAATCAAAGCTTATCCAGGCTTCCACCTAAATCACTAAGAATTTTGGTTAAGAATAAATCTCACAATCTTATTGTCCTATCATATGGATACACAATTTAAGTACATATTTTTTTTTTTCATAAAGAGAGGTTTTCACTAAGTCACAAAGAAATCTTAAAAACTCTTGTAAAGCTTAGTAGTGTTTTCTCTCTTTTTTGTGCAAAGATTTCCATTATATATAGGTAGTTTTCAAGAAATAACTGTTGTCTCACAAGTCTTCCTCTTGCTTCTATTGTTCCTTTGTCCCAGATCTTCCGAGAGAGAACAAGGTCGTTGGGTTCATTAAATACAACATTAAATGTATTTCATCAAGTAGTTACTTTGCTACGATAAAATATACAACTTTCTTCTTTCTCCTACAGGATGTCTTGTTGCAGTGAGCAAATATCATTTTTGTTCAAATACATACATTGATGTTCTCATTCTTCTAGTTTAGCACGCCCTTTAAGACATTACATGATCACTTTTATGTTGATATCTCTCTTTTGACACTTCTAAGGCATTCTTCAAAAGTTAGAAGTCT
This sequence comes from Glycine tomentella, assembly GCA_007407185.1. Taxonomy (NCBI): domain Eukaryota; kingdom Viridiplantae; phylum Streptophyta; class Magnoliopsida; order Fabales; family Fabaceae; genus Glycine; species Glycine tomentella. Next base: position 1,188,210 of record PYAF01005814.1, on the reverse strand, counting down.
GTTGTTCAAGATTATGATATGCACATAAACTATAGAAACAAAGATTAGATTAATATAAAATATTAAAAACATGTTCCCATTGTCTAATAAGATGTACAAAGACATCTAGTGTCTTTCTTCTTATCATCGTGATTTCTTTTATCTTTATAAAAACTTAGTCCTTTATTTGTTACAAGTCAAAATACATTGAGGATACTAACTCGTTCTATGTTTTAACATCCCTCCCCCTCCCCTTAAATCATTTTTTTTTGTTACGTGAGTTTTAACTATTACACCAACTTATTAGGATTCACCTAGTGATAAGGTTGGAGCAATATGTATGAAGTTTTAGATATCATCCTCGTTGTCATCATTATAAAAAATAATAAAAAAAAAACCCTACTACCCCTTTCATTTCTCAACTTCTATAGCATAATCTTATAAATTACTTCCTTAAAATATATTCTACATCAATTTATCTTTCAAAAACTACACTTTTTCACTTATGCCATATTTTAACTTGTCTAGCTAATTTTGTTCCAAAAAGGTGAAAACCTATCTAGCTAATTTATCCTGTTCCCGTTTGATTTACTCAATTCTGTACCCAAAAAGTGAGGACAAGAAGATTCCATTTAAAAATAAAATAAAAAATATCTTACTGGAAAAGAAACCAGGTTTTGAGGATGAAAGAAACTGGTTCTCATTTTGTTTTGCTTTTTGTGCTTTATTTGTATTTATTTAGTTACATATCCCTTCCTTCACTCGAACGCATACCACATGACATCATTCACATCAACATTTTTATCTTCACCCAATTGGCTTTTATCCAAAACAATAGAAAGCTTTTCTAATAACTTGTATCCTTTCATCTTGTCACTTTTTTTGGCTCTGCTTTTTCCTTTCTTCACCCGGACCAATCACAAACACCACACAAAAGTGGGGGTATTAGAAAAATTTGTCGATCTATCCTTAAATTATACCCGTTTCTAAATTTGTTATATATCATAATTTTGAATAGCTTGGTCTATCAAACCTGGGTTACATTTTGAAGTTGGACCAGCTAGGGTACAGATATTGTGTCTAGTCAATATGGATCTTTGATATTTATCGAGAAACTGAAGTATACCCTGTTGTGGCCCAAAAACTTGGTTTCTGTCAACCAATAAAAATAATAAATAATACAAAAGATAAGGAGATAAGTTCTTATATTTTTTGGTAGATGATCAATTCATCCAGAAAATAATTATTGTGAGTAGAGTTTCTGCGACATTGCGAGCTAGCTGTGTCATTGTCAAGGCGTTATGCTGGGATGCCTTTGACTCTCTAAAGTGTTTGACATTAGGGAAATTTCTATTTATTCAACAATGACATTCATAAATCAATTCTACAAATATATAATTAATGAAAGCGTGTGAAAGAAAGAAATTAAATATGTAAAAAGCATTTATTTATCATAGAAGTAAAATTTCTAGAGAATGATTAATTAATTATTTAAAGATATGCATGACATTAAATTGGTCCTTTACATATTTGATAATTAATTTAATATTTAAAATAAACGAATTAATTTAATGTCCTTTAAAACATGATGTGGTCTTTAATTAAGTGATAATTATTTTATATTAAAGTCTAAAATAATATTTTTAAATCTTGAATGACTAATTTAATATAGTATATATATTTTGATCATTTTCCTTGGTTACATATATTTTGAAAGTTCTGATATAAATAGTTAGTCAACTTTTGTACACATTCGTTAGGCCCTACCCTGAAGATTTTTATCTGAACTAGTTTCTGTAGCGGTCTACTGGATGAACACTATAAAAAGCAGCTAATTGAAGAAAAAAAGACTTTTTGATTTCAAGATAAACAAATAAGGACATAAAATTTCGAGTGAGGAAATTGCTTACACATCGCCTAAATTAAAAAATAATAATAATGGAGGTCATAGAAAAAATAAGTACTTTTGATCGAATCTAATATGTTTAATTAATAAGATCCGAATGCCTAAGTTTATGAACATGTTGCCAAAGATGTTGTACTTTTAATACCGATCTAGTGTATGTGAGAAGCATTTGATGTACGATTTTAAGCCTTTATGTTTCTTTTTATAAACAAGAAAACAAAATTGATGTACATAAATGCATGCGTGTAATAAACACATGGTAAATCTTTCTATCGCCAAAAGTCTACACTAAGGAGGAATTGAAGATAAATCCTAAGGCACTCTACCATTCCTATGATTTCTTTTAAGAGAATCTATATTATTATGCTTATAAATGATTAAATTAAGATTTCAATTCAATTAACCCGTTCTGAATCAACCAAAATCCAGATGGACATTTGGTTTCAATCAAACATAAGGATGCGTAGTTAAGCAAAAATATTAGATCGTATTATTCATTGAACCCAATTAAGAAATTAACCAACCCCTCTCTTGTCCCGTTGCATATTTCCAAATCCAAATAAGAAATCAATTAATTAACCTTCTTCAATTTATTGTGCTAAGAATAAGACATCATGCATCAACAGGTCAAGCCAAGCACGTTAAAACAGCTAGCTAGAATGAAATTGATGATATATGAAGGACGCGAAAACACATCGTTTTCTATCTCCGTCACGATTAAATGAAGTTGACATGGTTTGTAATGTCCAAACAGAGAGTAAGATAAGTAGATCTTAAACGTGGCTCCAATGGAGAGGGGGTGGGACATGGCCACATGGGAGAGTCATCAGGGCTGGGTTTCCTATAAGTGCGCGCTTTCCAAAAGTGTAATATTTTAATGCCGTGTTTGTTTCGGTTTCTCTCTTTGTTTTGTTCTATGGTTGTGATCAAGTCAATGCATGGCCCACAGAAATCTTATGATATATGCCGGGTTTAATTTTATAAAGCTTGTTTTATAATTTGGTGGTTCCTAGTTGCTATCTTCAGAAATTACATTTTGAAAAATATAGAAATTTGCTCCTATAAAATTTTTAGTCAATCGGATTAAATAATGGAAAATATGGTATTTAGTTGAGTCAAACATTGGATTCTAGTCTTTTAACAAAGAACGGAATTTAAATTATTGCTTTGCTTTGATTGATTACATTACATAAGAATGTAAGAGATTATTTACCGACACTGCTTCGATATATTGCTTTTAAGAAAGGACGGATGTATATAACACTCTATCACCCATGTAAATCGTGTAGGTTAAAATAGTTAAAATATGGAGGTTTAATTATACTTCACAAGGAAGATCATGGAAATGTGATCAAGATCACGACCCATGTCAGAATTTAAATTTCATAGTTTTCTGGAAAAAAATCATGATCACAAGGGTATGAACCCTGTCATAGTTTTTGTTTTGCATATTTTTGTTCTGTTTTGTATTTGGGTTTGAACCCTTATTAGCCTAGACATGTACATTTTCTTTTTTAGTAAGAACTTCTTAACTTGTGATGATATAGGATCATGGTCGCTTCCTTTTTTCAACGATTCTTTACTTGTTTGAACCTTTGTTTTTCTTTGGGATCTATTCATTTTTATGTTGAGTTGTTTTCCCTTGTTCTATTATTGTGCGTAATCCTATGGATGTCTTAATGAATTAATTTCGTATTGTCTTTGTGTGAAACCTTCTCCTCTCTTCATTTCTTTTACTCTGTAAAATAATCTGGTCAACATTATGAACACTACCCAAGACAAAAACCCTAGCAGTCACATACTCACATGGCCTCCCTCTATTGTGTTTTACATCGTGTGTATTCCTAAGCTCCCTCATACTTCATCGACACAACCACAATGCCTCACGCACACCTTGGGACAATCGGACTAGAACACACACAACTCTCTGACCGAGGTTTTTCTCCTCTATATATTATCACAAGAGAGATAGAGGGGAGGAGGGGCGTTTTTTTTCTCTCCTTTCTGCCATTGAGGGGAAAGGTTATTTAGAGAGAAATTTGTAAATAGGGAAAAGGGAATTGTGAGGAGTAGAATTTGTTGTAATCTTACTGAATCAAAAAGGATCCAACTTGTATTTGTGCATTGAATTATTGATAGAAGACAACCTTCCACTTGGTAATTTATTTCGATGTTCCGTGATTTATTCCCCTTGTTCTGAGTTTTGATTTGTTGTAGGCTTCAATAATATTGCTTGCTTGATTTATTCTCCTTGATTTATTAGATTTGGTGTATACCTATCTCAATTTTATATTTTAGGATATAGGAGTTGTCACAATTCACAAGTCCTAAATCTAATAATATAGAAAAAATTCCATGTAATAAAACATTAACTCTCTTTTCCAAAAAAATAATAATAAAATTTGATTTTTGTTAAAAATCTTTTTCTTGGTCATATTTATTTTATTTTAGGATGAGATATAAATATTTTAAAAATTAACAATAGTTTGTTTGATTAATTAGAGGTAACGGTCCAAAGATCGTTTTCTTTTTAAAAGATTTTTAGTAGTTTTTCTTCTAATAAATTATGATGGTGATTCCTTTATTTTTAAATTAATTTTTCTACGTCCCTCAGCAACCCGAATGTGACAAACATTTTACATAAGGATTTGGGGTAGTATTATAAGGTTAACCCAAACACCAAATTCATATGAAAGAAACTTAGGTCTAAATCATGAAGTAGGTTGAAACCTTTGAGGAACAATCAAATTAACAAAGAACTTAATGAATCTAATTGAATATAGCCACCACAAAGGTAGGGGGTTAATTTGATTAAATACCCCCTTTGAATTTATTTAGTGTCATATAATGTGAAACTCAGTCTTAGAAAGCTAGTTTTAATTTACATTCTTGTTTTTCAATTCTTCTCATGATCCAAATCTCCTTTTAGTTCAAATCACTCAAGTTTAATCTTGATTAAATAATAATAGTTATTATTTAACCAAGAACGTATCAAACCAAGTCCATGAATTCTTAGAAATTTTCATTGTTGCAGTTGAATAAAGGTTGTTTGTTAATTGTTGAATGATTGTTTGAACAATATAAAGAAGATGAAGTGGACATTCATTCTATATTAGCAAAAGGTTAACTTCATTTTATTGCTTTAAGTTTTTAATTATGACAATATGATATACATAATAATATGAATGTCTTCTCGTGTTTAAGGCTTGTTGCCTACTTTACAAGCCTTGGATGAGAACATAGAGCATAGATTGTGTATGAAGCATTTTATGGTACTTAGATGAAAAGGTACCATGGCCCAATGATGAAGGAGGCTTTTTGGACAGTTGTCAAAACAAAACTCAATGCCTAGGTGGAAGAGAGCTATGATGAACAATAAGAAATTGAGTGATTTTGTATGGATGACATGACTAAGATGCCATCAATTATGTGGAGATCAAGACGATCCCTTAGAGTTGAACAACTACTTAATAGATCAAGAAATAAGGTTGAGTTATGGAGATTCAGACTTTGGGAGAAAGAATGAAAATAAGAAGTGTGTTGAAGAGTAGCAAAAGAGCTTGGTTTATTAGCTATGGAGAAAGAATGAGTATATTATTGTGTTTGAGCAAGGGCAAGAGTAGATACATTAATGTATCCAAAGATTCAAGTTATTATCCTTTGGGCCTCAGTCTTATGCCTTCAAAATAATTCAATTGGTTCTAGTTTTGACTAAAAACCTATATTCCAAAATTGAATCAACTTATGATAATAAATTGTTTCTCAAACCTATCTAACTTGAAAAATGGTGTGTTTAACAACTTTTCTTTATCCATTTGAATCACTTAGGTCTAGATTTGATCTTGAGACTTTGTCCAACCCTACTTTTAATTGACGTCACCATATGATAAGGCCATAAAATATTATGGTTCCATGGTTAGTACAACTTGTGTTGTTACTCTAATTCATATATATATATATATATATATATATATATATATATATATATATATATATATAACCTATTTTGTATAGAGTTAATTTATGTTTTATTTGTAATAGAATTTGTGGGGATCGCATTTTTAATGTTTTGGAAAAATATATATGGAAGAGGTTTAACAGTCAAAATTGTATAATTTTCATTCCATACGATAAAAAATGTATTAAAAATGAGTCCTGCGGTTGAATATTTGGATTTGTAATAATTCAATTTAATTTGTTTTATTATAAAAAAAATTATTTCATTGTCTCATTTTGTTTGTCATTTTTAATATTTGTTTGACTCAAATTATTTGTCAATTTAGAATATCAAGAAAATATTAAGTAATTTTTTCCTATGATATTACACCATCATGAAATAATTTCACTAGTAGAAGCGTAGTTATAACCATATAGTGTGGTCGATCATTTATGAAATAAGGATATTTTAGTTAGATAAGATTATTTTACCATGAAAATTGGTAAAAATAATAATTTCAATTTGTACATCATCTTAAACAATTGATTATATTAATTTTCATGCAATATTTGATTTTTCTACTTTAGAAATTATTAGTACTTTTTAATTTTATAACATATAGTTTAACTTTCAATTGAATTAACAATTGGAACATATCAAAACTAAGATAATGATTTACAAGCTTAGGAATGATTAGATGCTCCTAAACTAGCCAAAGATAAGTTAAAAAATAATGTGTGGTAAACTTAGTTTTATTTTTTGAAATGGAAAATAAATTTTATTGAATCAATGTAGTTCAAATCTAATATTTATAATAGTGTTCGGTTTGAGTATAAAATTTAGATCACATGAACCTCCTCACATAAATGTAATGTAATTACATGAAGAAACATGTGATTTATCTCCCATCATATGTCAAAATTATATGACAACTCCCTATAAAAGTACCCATATATAATGTTGAAAGCATGCATGTTTTTTTTATTCTTCAAATCTTATTTAGTTTAAGTTGTTTCATTCTTAAATTGTGAAAATGATTAAGATAATATTATATTTTGAAACCATTATATTATCATACGTATAAATGCATATTTTACAATCAAATGAGTTAATAAGTGTCAACTTTTAATTCATTAAGAGGATTTTTTTTGCTATTTCTTTAGGAGATAACATTTCTCTATTTGATAACACTTCTTCTCATATTGTTTATAATCCCTCAATCAAACAATTAATGAGATTTTTACTCACAATTATTTTAATACAAGAGAAAATGCATGACAATTGACAATACACCTATTTCACATATTTATTTATTTTAATCCTTTAATCTATACTATTAGAAACATAAGTAGTATAGTATGAAACAAAACAAGTACATGGAAAGAGACACAAACACTAGGAGTATTGCAGTGATGGTTGATACAAGATGCGAAATATGTTGGGGGTTCAATTAATCGAAACTACCCTTAATGTAATATTAAAGATTTTTCGCTATTCAACATTATTTCCTAATTACCTTCATCCACTCATCCACTCTAGCCCTCAACTGAAAGAGTCTAAACCACCTAATTTCACTCATAATCCATTATTGAGTTACATTAATCGGTTTGCATTAAAAGTAAAGATGAACATTTTAGGCTAAAACCATTGTACCCCTAGAAATGACTCACTTAGATGTGTTTTCCTGTCCTAAGGAAATAAACATTTTTTAATGCATAAAATCCAAAACAATACATAGAACGGATGATCAAACCATAAACATGAAAATAAACTCAGAAAAATAACAATAATATGAAAATAACATTAAATAGATAGTTAGAATCATTGGTTGTTGAACTCCCAACAATTGGTAGTTTTGTTGGGCTTGAATCCAAGCCAAGTTCAGCCCAATAAGAAAATATTAGGGTTTCTTCTTTTAATAGGCTAGCAGTTACTTCTTTTAAAAGATTGATGATTAATTTGAAAACATAAGAGAGAGAAAAAGGAGAGGAGAAAGAAAGCATGAAAATTTTCACGTGGAGAAGAGCAAAAACTGTCATCCTTCAATCTTCTCTATCTCCTTGTTTAACCGTTAGATCTTGGTGAAACTTTTACAGAAAGTTTATGACTCATCAATATTAACAGCTAGCATCACCGGAAATTCCCAAACCGAACTGGTTCTGAAACCGTTTTCTGAAGCATGCAGCGTTATTGCGAGGGACATTTATCTCACACTAACCGTTGGATCGCGTTCAAACTTTTAGAAATGGTTAATAAAATATGTTTCTACATTTTGACCGTTCGGATCATTCATTGAAGGGTCTTAAAGAGGGATTGTTTCAACTGCAAATAGAGATTATCTCATTGCTCAACTGTTGGATTGTCTTAAAATTTGGTAGTATGTTCCTCTCTTGCAATTCATCAATTTGACCATTGGGATTTGTTATATGTTATTTCTGGTGGTAGAAATTAATTTTGTATAGAAGCCTATTTTGTATGTTTGCCTCTTGTGATGGTTTGATACAACTTTTGTTAAAGTTGCTTGTTGATTGTAAAGGTTGTTGGAACCTTTTGTAATCTCACTTTATTGATAGTGAAGAATTTGGGTAGACTCCGCGATCGGTCCCGTGGTTTTTATTTCTCACATTGAGAAGGTTTTTCACGTTAAAAATTGTGTTGTGTTGTGTGCATAATTATTGTTTGTGCATAAAGTATTTTGCTTGTGCTAGACCATCCATAACAGGTCCTAAAAGGGGAAATTGGTATCTTTTTTCCAACAAGTTTAGCCTCCCATTTTCATGAGAGGCTTACAACAATGGATGGTAAAGACAATGGAGAGGGAATGACAGAAAATGGGAAACAAAATGGTGAGATGCAAGCTCTAGATATGGAAGACTCCTTCCTAGTGACCTAGCTTCTGTTTTCTGTCTAAGTGTTCCAATCTATCTTCAGTTCCCTTCTTTTTTCTCCTTAAAATGTAGCCCTTTTGTCATGGTCTCGTGCTAAGTAGGATATATCGCGCTAAACGTGTCTTCAAAGTCCAACTGAATAAGTGACCATGCGCTAAGCGAGGTAGTCGCACTGAGCGGGTATGTTGCGCTAAGCGGATCTGTCGTGGTGAGCACAATGCTTCATACCCTCAATCCACCTTCCATGTCTTTGCAATGAAATTCTACAAAAAAAAATACAACCGACATCTTGTAAATCAACTAATTTTAGCATCAACTGGATAAAAACTTAGAAGAAGCTAAATTCTTATCTTTTAATCACAAAAAGAAGCATTAAAAGAGGAGAAATGAGATAATTTTAAGCATGCATGACAATTATCAGCCAACCAAAACCAATTTATAAAAAATATTAATTTTAAATTAAAATATTTAAAAATATTTGTTTTCATTACAATATCACATTACATACAATCTCATAACATTAATGATTCCATGGTCTCAAATAACTAAAGGTGGTTTTTAATCTAGATTAGGAGAATCCAATTTGCAAATAATTCAGTTAGTTACCAATTATGCAGATCACTTATTTAGATTTCATCCTTTACTTGATTACTCAAATCATACTTGAAAAAAAAAACTAAATTAGATAAAATCTTATCATAGATTAAAAAAGAAAATCATAGCAAACACCTTAGGCATAGTATATGGAGAAGCAATTAGTTTATCAAACTCCAATCCTGCTTTTGCCTTTTCTATCATACCTGCTTTCCACCCACCAAATCAGCTCCCACATTTTTTGCTTCATTGAATTTTTCACCTATTAAAATGAACTATGAATTCGACTAGTCAAAACAAGAAATAGATTACGAATTATAAGTGGCAATCCAATTTATGCATAAATTGTAAATGTCATGAAGGAATACTAATTGGTCTTTTGTCCATTTTGATTATAAGTAGATTCATTATAACATGCATCCAAATCCACCTCTTAGCCTTATATATGATGGGTATGTGTCATCCAGTCCACACCTTTTTTGTTGTTAATCTTTAAAAGCTATTGTCCATGTCTTTTAACAAGGAATATCAATGTGCAATAAACTTATTGTAGGATTTAATTCTAAAGTTTTAGAATATCACTTGAGAAGATATATTACTAGATAGAAGAAGAGAAAACACAACTACATGGAGCATAAATATCTTCAAAAGAGATAGATAAAAACATCAATGAAATATACCAAAACCGAGAATGCAGCAAAGCCAGTTCAGTTCCTCTACATCATACAACTGAAAATCCCTTTATTGACAAAAAAAAATTATAATAAAAAAATGCAGAAAGGTTTTATCATGAACCCATTGATTTTTTTTACTTATTATCAACCTTTTTGAGGCATTGATTGAGGGTAGTTTTGTTACTTCACAAAAGGGCATTCTGGATTATTCACCTATATACGTACCAATAGAAAACTAAACAAATAGAATTTCCTTGAAATATTGATAGCGGAGCACCAATATGAATCCAATCCCATAACAGATTTTCATAGTAAAGAGAGCAACATAAACCTCACCATCCTAAAAGGACTTGACTTTGAATTCCTATACCTTCCTGGCACTCATTACATTACATTACATTGTACAATTTATCTACTTAGTTAAGAAAATTATTAATAAAAAGGTAAGAAACTTGAAAGCATCATAATAATAAAAAAAATAAGTAAGGGACATATTGTACCTTTTTAGTCCTAGTTTGTTAAGTTTTAAAAAACAAGTTTATAACTAATTGCAAATTGTTATATATTCAGTGATGAATTTTCATCACTTACCATTTTACTAAGCATTGATGTTTGATTAGTAGAGTCTCATATGTTCATCTCTTGACTCTTGCTGGAAATTTATACCTCTGGAAACATAAAATCATTTGTTAATCTTTTAAATTAGTGAAAGTTGACTTCTTAAACATGATCTATGTAATGGGTGGAGTTTGACATACAAAGTATTGCATAAAACTAATAGCAAACAATTAACTAGAACCCTCCTAAACCCCAATTAGGTGGGATGCAATAGGCCACCATCTTTAACAATTATCTCTAAATCATGCTATATGGTGATATATATCGATAAAAACCTACCAAGTACTGTGTAAGGAGAGTTCCAAGTTGAGCATTCATTGCCTTCAGTATCTACATTTTACATTCACAAAATTTACAAAACCAACCTTGCTCTCCAGGAGGAACTACAATTTTATTAATGAAGTCAATGCATAGGAAGTTGCATCGTGACAGAAACCTTGAAAAGCATCTTAGGGAACTCACTATTTTCAGTGACCAAAGGAGGATTTAGACATTTTTAGGGAAAAGCACACTTGCATGTACCATTGCATAATATAATGTCATTATCTGGAAGCTCTTCATGCATAGTGCACTTTACACACAATATCTAAATCTTGAAAAATAAAAAAGTGACTATACAGTTTTTAATATGTTGAGCCTTCTCACTCCATACAACTTCAGAAGTATTAAAATGGAAAGACTACAGAAAATAATTAAATGCAATGAAGTATTTAAAGTGTTGCTACTTTCTAACATGTTCATGGTAAACATATTCATATGGAGCAATGGCAAAATCTTCAATGCTACTGAGTGAACCAAGAGAAACCAACTAGAAAATGACAACACGAATACCAAGTTTACATTTTAAAATCGTCTTCCTTGCTATTTGTAACCCCTTTTCTGGCCTAATCTTTTCTCAATTGTGAAAGGAATTTCCATCAATGAAAAAAAAAGAATAATGATGAGCCACAATGCTATTTGTCAAGGGCTAGAGTTGGGTTTAAATAGGTAATAATTGTTTTGAGATAAGATCACACTGCATTGTCGCAAGCTATTTTCCATGAAAAATGTTTGGAGAAAGAAACCATCATGGTTTATAATCAACCATCTATCATATCCATACCAAGTTTTTCATGGAAAACATAAATTCAACTTAAATGAGTACATAAAAATTCCTAATATCGCCAAATTCAATTTGAGTAATACTTAAGAGTATCTTTAGTGCAAGATCTCGAGCAAGGATCTTGAACTCAAGATCTGGTCTTCATTAAATTTTCCAATAAATGAGGTGAACAAATCTCCAACATGGAGAATGAATTCTTGTAAAAGAACCTTTAAGATCTACACAATGTTCAAAAAATAATATTTTTTTACTCTCTCTCCCTAAGATCTCAAAATGAGATCTATCACTAAAAAAAATTCGAGAGATCATGAGAGATCTTCAATCCTATGTGGCACTATAGGGTTTATCAAAAAGTGGTCTAAAATCCCAATTTGGGATCTACCACTAAATATGCTCTAATAAACCAACTATTTATATACTTATAATTCCTTTAAATGATATAGTCCCCTAAATTTTTCATGTGACAAATTTCAAGTGATATAGAGCATGCCTTTCTTATAATAACAATAGCAAAAATAAATTAAAAAGTATCCCATGCCTCTAACCTTTCCAACCTTTTCCAAAGTAAGCATCAATACGGAACACTAAATGGCTTACTAATCATTTGGTTTATATGATAAACCTCAATGCTAGTAGTTGATTCATGTAGCCATTAGCTTACCCTAATTATTAGGATAAGGGTGGTGGTTGTTTTTGTGGATTAGTATCATCAACTTCAGCTACAACCATTTCCTTTTTCAGAGCACAGACTACCCATAAATTAGTGTTCCTTTCAAAGGACAAGATGAATGACAAAAACCATTACAAGAGGGGGCGGGGTCTAGTATAAAGACTTAAAATGAACCATAAGTCAGATAGGAACACATTCTCACGTGGTGCGAAAACATATAAGGTATTGCGGCAACACCAACAAACCAAATTTAGAATTGGAGCCAGTGACAAAACCCACTCATGAACCACGACCTTGAACCATTGTGAGTTAAAATCCACAACCTTGAATCGCTGCAAATCAAAACCCCTACCACTGATGTCGTCGTCCAAATCAAACCCAAGCATGATTTTGTCCCCAAATCAAAACCTCTAACTTGGAATTTTCTCCCAAATCAAAATCTCCAACATGCAATTTAGCCCCAAATCAAACCACGAGAGAGAGAGAGAGAGAGAGATTCTAGATCTTTGCCTTGACGGTTTCAATGGTGTTGCTCTTCTCCATCTTGAGGGTGATGGTCTTGTCGGTCAAAGTCTTCATTTAGAGAAGAGCAAGAGAGAGAACAAAGAAGCGAGGGAAGCGCAACGTGGCGAAGAGAGTGAGCACGATGTTATTGAATTGATTACGTTTTAATTTGGGTAAAAATACAACATCAGTTTTTATAAAAATCAATGTTAAGAATTGATCAAACAAAACCGATTTTTATAAAAATCGATGTTAAGAATTGTTCAAAAAATATCAAATTTTATAAAAATTGATGTTAATATAGATAGACAACATCGATTTTTAAAAAATCAATGTTAATGAACTCAAATTATTTACAATTATGCCACCATGTTTTTCTTAACATTGGTTTTATAAAACCAAAGTTAAAATGACGACGTTAAAATAATAGTTTCTAATAGTGCTAGTTTTGCCATGACCATGAGTGGCTAGTCCCTATTGGTCTAGGATTGTGATGTAGGCATACCATTGAACCCTTTTTCTTATTCTAATAAAGTTCTTGATGTTATTTAGTCATTAGATTTCTTCTATGTTCTTAACTACAATTTTAGAATCGATCACTCTAAATATTAATTAATTTCTTCTTGTTAGTGATAATCTGAATCGGTGGAATATTTTTCAATAAAATTCACAGGGAAATTGAAAATTCTTGGGGATGGAAATGAAGGAATGTAATTCATTGATTTTAGAAGTAATTTTGTTCATATAACTTAAATGGTCAAATTGGTTGTGTGAACTCTCAATAAATTAGTTATATAATAATCCCTTTGATTTAAGAACTTAATCCCTTAACCTAAATTAACATTTCTATAATCAATTGCATATTGATTTAGGTAAGATCAAAGGCTAATAATTGACTTAGGAGAATACTGGTAATTAACAATAATTGGAGATTCATTAGAATTAGAATTGGGAAAAAAAGGAATGTGCGAATTCACAATCCTTGACTGTTTGTAATAATTGTTTTTTCACCAACTCTTGTGCTTTAATTATTTTTTTCGTTAAAAGACTATTGATCACAAATCTTTCTCTATTTGATAATATTTAAATTTTCTTGTTGATAACAAATTGATTGTTTGAAAACACAACTGATCATCTAGGTTTGATATCCGAACTTAAATCTCTTATCATTATTACGTAAAATCACTTTTGTGTGAGTACTATTTTTACGCATCAACTTAGACTTAAACATGATGTCATTTATCCATATATTTCATTATTCTTCTAGCGAGTTTTACTCAACATTGATATGTGTATATACACATGGAGACCATTACATCCAAGGTTTCTATGTTTTACATGCATGTTCTTGTAAGTTATTAGTTATGGCATGATATAATATTTGGTTTAATATCAAATTTTCAATACTAAAAGGATATTGACAAATAAACCCAATTTAAAGTAAATATAATGTACACTTAAGAATTTCTCTTTGGTGTTACTATGGTCACTGTATCCAACAAATCATAACCTTGAACATTTCACTCTCTCCTTCAATGGATTAGTTCATCATGATGTTTTTTTTCAAACCTTAAAGAACTTTTTATTTTTTGCAAACCATTAAAGACGTTTTTGCTTAAAATAAAAAAATTAAATCTAACATGAGAGGATTAGTATAACATAATAATTAAACATTAATGTATAATTATTAAAAAATAAAAAAGATGGTTCATATGGAAAATTACTACATTTATTTTTTGAGCATACAATATGATCAACAATAACATATCACCCAACTAACCCCATCCATACAAAATATCTCAACCTAAGTTAAGGGAAACAAATTTCAAGCAAATAGTTGGTAAGATGTCTAGCTATCTATTTATTTGTCTATCTAAGTTGATAAAAGGCACCAAATAAAATTCTTCTACTTGAGGGCCTGTTTGGATGTAAGTTTTTCTAGAAGTACTTCTAGAGGAAGAAAATAAGAAGAAAAAAAGGAAATGAGCTTCTCTATAAGCTAAAATGAGTTTTCCATTAGTTCATTAGTAAATGTCATCTTATCTTTTAGAGAAGCTATATTGGTGAACTTCTAAAAATTAGGTAATAAAAAACTTATTTTTGCTTTTGAAAAAGCTCATTTCATTTTTTTTCTTCTTATTTTCTTCTTTACCTACTTACTCCACGTAATATGCTTAAAAGTATCAACCCCGGTTCTTTATTGTCAAGTGAACTTACACATACAAGAATTTGTTTACACATTAAAGAAAATGAAAATGATGGTTTAAAATATAAAATATCAAAATATTTACATTTACAATTAAATAACTTTATTATTCTCTTTTTTATATTAGCTATAATTGATTTGAGGAATTAAATGTAATTTATTATTAATATTTGTCTATGGGATAAATTTATGAACACTACCTAAGAAATTTGACAACTTTAATTTTGAAACATACCAATAACTATTCTTTATTATTATTATAAAAAAATATTCTCTTTTTTCTCATCTCAATTTTGTTCTTCTTGTCTTGTTAGGTTCCAATCTACTTCCACCATTATATAAAATTTGGAAAAGTAAACCAAATATTAGTTTGTACATACCCGTCATTTATCAAAATTTACTTTAATTGATTTTTATAGCATAACTAATTGGATCTTTTTTTTATATAAAAAATAGTTATTGTAGATTTTTTATTATAAATTCATTGTTAACTTCGATTGATTGAGTTGGGAACTAGGTTCAATGGTGACACATTTTATGAGATAAGACTAAAAATCAACTATTTAAAATTGAGGGATTAAAAATAAAAAAAATCAATGTTTAGTGGATTAAAAATATGTTTAACCCTATTTATTATTGAGTGGATACATGAAAATCTTAACAAAAATGGAGAGTCAATAAAACACATTAATTAATTAGTGATTCTTATGTTATTTACTGAAATTATCTTTATTTTATCAGACAATAAAGAACATATTTTTAAAAAAATATGTTAGACACTCTCATTTATTTGACCATTGAACACGTAGCATTCAGAGTTTTTCCAGCTTAACTATTAGGTTTTAAGTTTAAATTTTAAGTATATAACTACATTAAATATTTTAAGTATATAACTTATACTCACTTATTTTTAAAAAGAAGTATATTAGCAAGATATACTTTGAATGAATTTAAAAAAAATCAGTTATAGTTTACTTAAGTAGGAATTCTAAACAGTCAATAGATGTACATTAGCATATGTCAAAATTTGTTAAC
Source organism: Glycine tomentella (assembly GCA_007407185.1). NCBI lineage: Eukaryota > Viridiplantae > Streptophyta > Magnoliopsida > Fabales > Fabaceae > Glycine > Glycine tomentella. Next base: position 1,172,097 of record PYAF01005814.1, on the reverse strand, counting down.
ATATACTTCCTCCAAACTCAAATATAAGAAGAAGAAAAAAAATATTATTTTCTTAAACTAAAATTAAAAAAATTTCAATTGCTTTTATCTTGTTTAATGTTATTATTTATAAAATACCTTTAATTTAATTGAGGTGTTATTTTCAATAACTCTTATATTTTTATACCAAGTCCAATGAAGGATAAGTTGAAAAAAAAGTAATTTTTTTAATTGAAATTGGTATGATTCAATGTTGTTAACTAACTTAATTAGTATGAATCAGTTTTTCTCTCTTACATATAGGATCGGAGAGAGATCCTACTTCTTTATAAAAAAAAATAATGTGTTAATAAATTATGCCTTAAATATATTTAAGAAAATCATAATTATAATTTGATACCATACTTCTTCTAAACAAATAATAATAATTATAATGTGAGATTGAACTTCTTTTAAAAAAATAAGTGAGTATATATATTAGTAAAACCATATTATTATTATTATTATTTGCAAAATATACTAATAAGTGAAGTATCTTTATAAATTAGACATTGTACCAATGGCTTTATTATTATTATTGACTTCACTATTAAAAAAAAGTAATATAATAGCATTAACCAGTGTTGTGAAAATTGATCCGACCCGACTAGTCGGACCGAAAATCGATGCTATACCTGGGTTGGATTGGGGATTGGACTGGCCATGCATCTGGCCCCATTTGACTTGATGAAACCCGACCAATTTTATGAGGACCCGAAGACCCGACTAGTTTTTGGAACCTGGACCAGGTTTTGATAGAAAAAAAGGGTTCCAAAATGACATCGTTTTGTTGGAACTCTAACTTATTTTCACTAAATTAGTTTAGTGAGTCCTTCGCGTTGTCGTTCTGTTGGGTTCTCACATTGTCGGTTGTTGCTTGCTTGCCGCCTTCACGCTCTTGCTTGTCGCCGTCGAGCTTTCATGTCGTCACTATCGCGCCTTCACGCACGTCGTCTTCATTGCTCTCCTCTGTTGCGCTACAGAAGGCTTCGCGCACGCTACCAGCCAACACAACGATCTTCCCTTTGAATTGGAAGAGAAGGTGCAACAAGAAGAGAAGAATATATATACTAGTATTAAGGTTTTTGCTTATTTGGACATAATTTGGTCAGATCCACGATGTTGCTTTCTGTACTTCTTTTATTACTTTTTGCAAGTATCTATTTTGAATTTTGAAATGAACTTTTGACTCTTTTTGTTTATTAAAATTGGACTTGTGTTATAATTTATGTAGTTGTTATTTATATTTTTTTTAATTATTAATACATTTTACTTGTATTATTAACTTTAATACTTCAATTGTTATTTTGAATTTTTTAGTATGGAATTATAGATGGACTTTTCTTAATTAAATAATGTTAATTATATATGTATATATAATATAATTTTAAATCTTTAAATAAATATCGATTTAAACCAGATAAATTATACTGGTCTACCTTTGGACCACTGACCCACTTATCCACTACCTCAATCAAGTTAAGGACAGACCAGATTCTTTAACAATGGCATTAACTCATAAAATTATCATTATCCGAGTTAACGAAAATCAAATTGATAGCAAACTCTAATGGCGTTCCGTGGAGATGCCAAAGCATTAAAGCATAAAAAAATCGGGAGAAAAAATTCTGGATGAAAAAGAAAAACAGAAATGTGAACAAGAATAGGGTAGGGTTAAGGGTGTAGGGACACATGAGACGGATACCAAAGCGACATAAACCCGTTTGCTACCATTAACGAAGCATTCTGCGTGTGGACCCCTCTCTCTTTTTTATACGGTGGTGCTGATGTCTGCTCTGCTTCGAGGAGGGAATCCTTTTGTTCCTTTATTAATAATGTTCACCTTTGGGGCTCAACTACCCGATAGATATGGCCATATCCATCACTTTTCATGCTTTTTTATGTTTACATTTTGGGAAGAATTTTTTAGCTTCACATTTAATCAATTTTATTTATAGGAAAAAAATTAAAGAAAGAAAAGAAAATCCTCTCCCAAAATATCATTCCACTGTTTGAGTATTTTTTTTTTTTCTTCTTCTAATGAATACTGTTTTATTTATAGGAAAAACATACATGTAAGTTTAATAGTTTTATATCTTTATTTTAAAAATAAAATAATTTCTTTGTGTAGTCACATTTCTATGTGACTATGCAGTGGCGTTTCATTTTTTATAGAACATGTCTATTAAACTTTAATATAAAATTAAATTGATTTTCTCTCTTTTATTATTTATTTATTCAAAATACATTTTGTATTTATTTATCAAAGTATTTTTAATTTTTAATTTATTTACTAAATGTCCAAATTTGCTCAATTAACATTAGGCATGATAAATATTTGTAAAAAAAATATTAAATTTAAAAAACTAAACACTTAGATTATTCTGTTTTATTTTGATATAAAATCATATTTTTGTAATATTTTCTTATATACTCTTAGCAAATTTTTTTACATTTTATATTTTGCTTACATTTCAGTGTATTCTACTTACTAGTTACGCAAGGATTGAGTAGAGGAGTCCAAGTTTCAAAATACTGTGTCAGGATACTTATATAAGATATTCGAACCATCTATGCTTCAATTCATTGCTTCAACAGAGTCTGCAGGCATTTGCTCCACACTCATAAGTCAATTAACTCATTAGCCATTAGGCATATTTTTTAACACGGATGTGGTGTCTTCTTCCCACGTACGACGCCGTAATAGGTCAAGATATTATATCAAAATGGATACATAGTTTAATTAGTAGCACTATTCTTTTCACGTGGCAGTGGCCACATGTACTGGCCAGCGATTATTTTGAATCTGTTTTTTAGCTATAAAAAGATGCAATCAAGTAGGGAATTGAATCACCTTCAGTTCAAAAAGAAATGCACGGTGATGCAGATTCATATAACGGTGTAAAATATTTAACTTATATTTTATTTTATAATTTTTTTTGTAAAATTTATTTTTGATGATTGGAATTCATGCAGTTGAAAATTCAGGTGAGACAATGAGTAGATCATCCCATAATCATCATACCAATACAATACATGAAGAAGTTTAGTATAGTTGCTTTTTGTTTTGAATCTGGAAAAATTATACTGTAGCTGAATAGCATTTCTATACGTGAATTTTGAATATTATGAGTATCAAATCATTGTTAAAATTATAAAACGTTATTTTAATAATTATAATGGATGATCATTTTAATTTGTAAAGATCAATTAGTCTAACTCAATTAATTAAGTAAAATGCATCAATTATTATAAATTTCTTCTTTGATTCTTCTATGATCTTAAGAAATGAATTAATTTATGACAATGATCAACTAGAAATATTTTAATAACTTAAAATAAAACTAGAAATTTTTTAATGAAATGAAAAAAAAATATCAATTATTAAATATTGAAATGTCAAAGAAAAAAAATTCAAACATTTTATACTGTATATTCACTATAATAATGATATCATATTTTGTATCATTATTTTTTATTTCAAAATTAATATTAAATAAAGTACAAAATATATTTGTAGTCTTTTTAAATATTTCAAAATGTTGGTTATAATTTTTTAATACATTTTTAGTCTCTTGATATTTTTTATTTATAGAAATTAAACTTAAATATAAAATATTTACTACAATTCGTTCACATATCAATCAATTAAGTTAGAGTTTTAATAGTGCCTATATTTAATAAAAGTGACGTGATTTTAATTTCTAAACTAAAAATATGTTTTTATTAAAAATATAAAAATTAAAAGCATATGAAATTTTCTAAAATAACAAAAGTAATATTTTAAGTCAACAAAAGTATATTTTACCCCAAACTAAATATTATAAGTGTGTGAAAATTTGCTTGTCACTACCCTGAATAGAGTAAGATGTATAACGGCCGGATATATAGGAGGCAATGGCTGAATGCTTTTCGACTTTTCGTCCTACAATTCGTGTCAATTAGCTTTATCCAATTGGCTTACATATTCTTTGTCAATTTCCTAGCACTATACATTTTATCATATGCATCAGATAAAATAAATTTTCCAAATATATGGAAAATCAACTTTATAAGAAGACTTTGTATCAATAATACATGTCCTTTAGTATATATATATATATATATATATATATATATATATATATATATATATAAAAGAAGCCCTAGCCTCAAAATAATATAGTATAAAAAGAGTCCTGTACTTTTTTCTTCAAACGGTTATATTTTAAACTTTTTGAAACAAGACCATACTAAAAGAAAGTACAAGAAAAATAACGCGGCAGTTAATTAGATCCATCTTAATTGAAGCAAAATTCTTTGATATATCTTTTAACATATATTCTTTATTATTGAATAATGTACTATAAATTCTATTAGATTATGTGAGCATCAATTTATATTTAATGTATTTTACACCTTATTTAATAATTTTTACAAACATTTTATCTATCTTTTTTGTTACATAAAGTTTTTTGGTTACAAAACATTTTATCTATCAAATAATAATACATAAAACATATTAAAAAAAATGCTATTTTACAAGAGGGACTACACAAGCAAGATAAGATCACGGTTAGAAACCCATGAATGGTTAATTAGTACAATTTACTTATTTAGTTTACAACTTACATATGATAAATTTACACGTATTTTATAATTTACATAAAATTTTATTAATATACATATAATTTTGTATAATTTATAAATGCGTATAATTAAAATAAAAATATCTGATAAATAAAATTATCATCTTAAATTTTATTGTTTTTTTATCCAACAAATATAAACATTTACTCATTTTTTCTTTCATCTCTTTTTCCTTCCATTTTCTTCTTATCTCTTTATTCTTTTTTATCACATTAATTATAATGTATTTTTATTTTAATACTAAAATATTTATGCTATTTTTCAAATTTTTAAAATTAAATAATAAAATTTTAATAGAAAATAAAAAATCACATGGTTGTGGTGCTTGAGAGAAAAAAAGTGTAATTAACTCGTAGAGAAGTCCCTTAAAAAAACTCATACAGAAGTCAAGTTATGTATAAAATATTATTTAGACCAAAAATCAAATGGCTTAGTGACTTTGGTGGTTTTACAAGTCTAAAAAGATTATCAGATATAGCCGCAGAGTCAACTAATGGATGAACCAACACATGTTTAATTTAAAGTTAGGAGACTAAATTTGTAAAATAAAAAATAAAGGAGACCATAAATACAATTAAGCTTTAATTTAATCATAAAACCAACTATTATAAATAATTTAATATTATTTTAAAAAATTATTATAAAATTTTATAGTAAAATTAATTAAAACAGAACAAATTATATTGAAACCATTTTTCATTTAAAATATTTAAATATTAAACTTATTAATCATGATATGTTATAACAATAATTAATCATATTTATAATTAATTACTAATTTAAATAATATCTGAAAATAATTCAATCCAAATATAAATTAAATGTATTAATCAAATTTCAATTCTTAGTTCTATATGGAAAATAAGACTTTGACATAAGATGAAATAAAATGAAAAATCTCTTTCAATCCTCTTTTATATATATTAAGGTCGACCTAGTAGTTAAATTTTAGGTAATTTATTTGAAGTCACGTGTTAAAATTTTGCCAGTATTGTTGTGAAAATGTATGTCTTACGAAATTCAAGTTTCATAATTCCTTAATAAGAAACTAATTACTGATTAATCAAAAGCGTGACATACTTAGTCACTATTTACACGGGTCATTGAGCATAAATAAATAAAAAAAATCATTTTTAGGAGTGAATAAAATATTCATCCAATTCACAATTAGCTCAATTTACATTGTTGCTTTTATAAGGATAAGTGGTACTTTTAACGTGGCTTGACAAACAATATGGCACCACACGTGACACCAAAATTGCCTCAAATTAATGTCTAAAGTGAGGCATTCTGCATTTTTTTTATATCTGTAATCAATGGCTTATGATAATCATTTCATTTGTAATGATAACGCGGAGATGGCTACTCAGAATTGGAAAGGCTTGACCAAGTTTAGTATTTAGGGAGGGGGGGTTGGATCTTCTCCACCATCTCTTTTTCTTCCATTTTATTTTTTATTTTTTAAGTGTTTTTGGTAAATAAATAAAATGGAGATGATACATAAATATTAACATTTATTTTCTTAAAAACTTGGTAATGAAAAAATGGAGAGAAAAATAAATAAAGAGAATCCAAACTCATTTTAGAGACATTCATGTATTTGAATAATTCATTATTTAGTTTTGTTTGAATCCTTGAGAGTTCGAAGTTAAATTTAATTCAACTCGTTGAGACTTGTTAGTGGATAGTTGGGTAGCATCCTATTTTTTTGAACTCATAACCCACCCAACAGGTAACATATAGTTATTAGGGTAAATTATAATTTTGGTTATTTTAATTTCTTAAATCTACGATTTTAATTTTCCAGATTTTAATTATAAATTTAGTCTCCTAATTTTATAAATTGACAAGTTTGTTTTACCTGGTAGATTATTAACAAATATTTTTTATCCATAGAATTATTAAATTAATTATAAATTGATTAAAAACTTCACTAAAAAATTATTAACATTAATCCTCCCTAACATTGTACTCATCCTCTTCTCCGCAAACACCTTTTTCACCTTTATCAAAATCAACAATTTATAAAATTGAGAAACCAAATTTTGTAATTAAAAATCAGGGGATAAAATTATAAATTTGAAAAATTAGGGGACTAAAATTATAATTTAGCTTAATTGTTAAATGATATAGAGAGTTTAGAGGGAAAGTCTTCGGTCATTTTGTATTGAATGAGTGTGTTAGTTACATTCAGACCTAGTTGTGGACCTCTTATTTATAGTGTAGCTGACCGAGAACCTTTGATCATGTGTGAGGGTCCTATTGGTTATTTTTGTATTGGGATCTTGTTCTTTCAATTGAGTTGTCATATCAACTTTATCTTCTTTAAGGTTTTCACCCCTAAGTCAGACTTAGATCTCTAATCCTAGGGGCCCTTAGACTTTAAGTCAATATTTATCACATAACAGTAGCCCCAAGTCAATGTTGCTTTGTAGAAGCAATGTTAGCTTCACAAGTAGATAGAAATGGAGATTTACCCTGGACAAGAGCCCCCGAGTTGATATTGCTTTGTAGCAATGTTAGCTTCACAAGTAGAAATGAAGATTTACCCCATAATAGTAGCCTACGAGTTGATATTGCTTTGTAGAAGCAATGCTAGCTTCACAAGTAGAAAGAAGTGAAGATTTACCCAAAATAGTTGTCCTCGAGTCGATATTGCTATGTAGAAGCATGTCGGCTTCAAAAGTGGAAATGAAAATTTATCCCAGAATAATAGCCCCAAGTCAATATTGTTTTGCAGAAACAATGTTGACTTTACAAGTAGAAAAGAATATTTGTCCTGGAATAGTAGCCCATATTTGCTCTAATACCAAACTATAAAGGCAAATATCACAAGAAGAGGAGGGGTTGAATTTTGATTTAATGCAATAGTTTAATATTTTTGAAAGCATTAAGATTTTTCGTCTGTAGAGATAACTTTGTAAGAAAACAAGTCTTTAACACTTTAGACGATTAGAAAAATGAATTTTCAAAGACGTTGTTTATCTTATAACATTTAAAACACAATCCAATCCCAACGTCAATTAACAAATATAAAAGAAACAAGAATAAACAGACACGAAGATTTATATTGTTTTGTCTCTACCACTAAGATTGCATCTAGTTCTTGGTAAATCACTAAGTTCTACTAACTTTTCAAGAAATACAAGTATTGTATCACGACCATTTTTAGCTCTTACAAATCAAACTCTACCCTAGTTTGACATACACCTAATGTTCTTTCTTCTACCAAGGCACTATTGACTTTAATCAAATCAGACAAGAATTGTGATGAAAGATGACTCAAAGATTAATGTGCAATCATCTTACAGACGCTTAAACAATTTAAGCACTTGGTTTTTCTCTCTCAAGATATTCAAGGTGTTTTTGAGAGCTTTTATAATCTCACAAGAAGATATACATAAAATCTTGTTTAAGAAGAGTAGTAGAAATTATGCATAGAAGATGAACTCTATCTATCTTCAAAAGACTTATGGTTTATATAGGCCTTCGACTTCAAATAATTGTTATCTCATAACGGGTATATCTTTCCTTGATGTTCATTTGATAAAAAGAGATCGTTGGATGCATTTAATGTATGTCCTTTCTTCATGTAGAGAGTTCTTCCTTTAAGGCTTGTGTGTATAGAGGTTTGCAGCAGGCGGTCACATCTTTGTGTCAAAGCAGGTCCTGCATAATAAAGCTAGTCTTTTGATGGTATATTAGATCTTGACTTCATTTATTTTCGTAGGATTTCACATATCCTAAGAAAATATTTTTGTAAATAGAATCTCAGACATTGAAAAATAAATGAAGTATTAAATACCAGATTATGACTTTATTTGTCTATCATCTGAAAATATCATATACAGATCATGTTTTATATTCTCTTTGTATTTGTTTGCATATGATCAAAATAATTAAAGATATTGGTAAGTCTTTCATAGGTAAATGTCTTTGGACTTAATAGCCCCAAGTCGATATTGCTTTGTAGAAGCAATGTCGGCTTTACAAGTAAAAATGAATATTTGTTCTAGAATAGTAGCCTTCAAATCAATATTTCTTTGTAGAAGTAATGTCGACTTTATAAGTAGAAAATGAATATTTACCATAGAATAGTAACATCTGAGTCAATATTACTTTATAAAAGTAATGTCGGTTTACAAGTAGAAATAAAAATTTATCTCAAAATATTGTTGTTGTATAAATTACTACTAGTATATTATGAAAGTTGTGACCAGAGATTAAATTACTTCAATAATAATTAAAAGAGTTATTTCTCATTTTTACTTTTTATTTTTCATAATTTAATATTTTCAATAATAACTTATTTTAATCCTTAGATTAGAAGAAAATAAAAGATAAAGAGAAACTTTTAGAGTCATTTGATCTTTTTGTAAGTTGTATAATAACTAACACAATTCTATATATAATTAATGAATTTAAAAATTTACTTGCATATAGAAACAGGGATTGGGATGCGATTTTACGCGTAAAGGAAGACGACGCGGCTTGACCGTCAACAATTTCAATACTCTGCTCTGCTTACATTACTGGTCTGTTTAGAAGGAAGCAGAGAAATAATAAAGTTGTAGAGAAATATTGTAATTTTTCCAAGGATCCATATTTTTATATTTTATTTTTTAACTTTTTCCTCTAAATCAAACATGCCTACGTTGAATCACAACAATCCTCCCTCACACCTTTTTCTGTTTTTCGTTCACTACTACCAGTATCTGTATCCTGCATCCGTTATCCATCTTCCATGGAAATTTTTTTTTTTATTTCGTTACCAAAAAAAGAATACTTCTTATTTTAAAATAACACTTGCCACCTAAACTTTGTTATTCTTCACTTACACTAAAATTTTAAAAAACACGAATTCATACTTTTGCACCTTTTAAAAATAATGCTACTACTACTTAAAAACACTTCAAAGGAAGAATGAAAAAGTCATTTTTATTAATCATTTTGAAATATTATTATGTAAAAATGTAAAATATCAGTATTACATAATATCACAACACTTAGTTTTTTCCGTATGTATAATGACAACAGTAGAATTAGAACATTTTACCACTAGATTGACCAAATGACGAGTTTAAAAGAAAATACAAAAAAATATAAATATTTACTTAAATAATACAACCAAAAAAGTATTTATCTCAATGATATAAAACACTGTAACAAGTGAAAATTTGATTCCCCAAATCTATTTCTTACTTTTTTTTTACAGTACTTAATAAGTATTATTTTTTTTTATAGACATTATCAAATCATGGGAAATCGATTTTATAACAAGTGTTTATACGTATTTCTTACTTATTGAATATCGTTCAAATTGATAAAGATTAGAATCATCTCACACTACGGAAATTTGAATCTCATTTCCAATGTAAGAATTTGATCAACAAACAGTTTATATGTATTTCTTCAAATCTTCTTTGAACTGTGAGAGATATCTTAACTCAAATGCATGAATACCTCTATTATCTAAACTCTTTTTTATATAAAAAAATCAACTATTAATTTTTATTATAAATGTTCCAGACTTTATTTTTTCTCTCTCTAAACTCTAAAGTGAGTAATTCTAAGTAACAATATATAATATATGATTAATAGATAATTTTATTTATTAAATATGTGATCATAAATTTAACCTCTGTCTACATATGAAAAAAAAAAATATAATGAGAGGTCAATCTTTTTTAAAAAAATGAATAATTCTAATGTGAGTATGTGACTCAATTATTTTATTTCAAAAGAATTAAAATTATCAAAATATTTAGATTTTAATTAATATACAGTGATGAATGGTCAGACGTGTATTAAAAATTTTAAAATATTCAATAGTACAAATTTAAAATTTAAATATTCTTTTTTAAAGCAATGAGATTGTTTACTACCAATATAAAACATTCATTTTAATTCCTCAAAAAAATTAGTCCATACTAATAATAATTACCAACTAAGAACGTCGAAAAAAGAACATACAATTATATCAATATCATGATTGAAAGGTCTTACATAAAGTGTATTATCTTCGACAGACAAGCATTTCTTTATAGTATTTCTTTTAGAGTAATATTTATCTTATTTCATTAATTAATTAGACAACAAATATAAATACCAATTAAAATATTTATAAAAAAACTTCATTATAAACATTATTAATATCTGAAAAACTTCATTGAAAAAATTATTGAAAACATTATTAATTATTTAACATGACTGATCAATATATAGTGTGTTAAAAATCGTGAAACAGAAAGCTACTAGAAGGGAGTTACGTTATAGTGGCATAGAGTAAGTAAACCATGGTTGGGTTAAAGCGAGTTTAGCAATAGCATCAGCTTAGCTCACAACACCGTACGGACAAAGTGACGCGTGTCCTCTCTTCTCCCAAACAACGCGCTTTCCCTCTCTCTCTCCAAAATACCCTCCACCGCCCTATTTATCACCCCATTCCCATCTCTTCTCTTCCCCCCATTTCACTTCCTCTCTTCACTCACTTCTCTACAATACAACCCTCTCAATATTTTATGTATTTTCATAACAAACCAAACCCAACAAATATTTATTCACTCTTTTCCCTTCTTAGTTTCCTATGGCATCATCTGAGAACGTAGCCAGCATTGAGCCATGGATGCTTCGTCCACCTGTCACCGATTCATGGCTCGCAGAGTTCTTCGCTCGCGACGCCGATACCTTCACTAAGGCTCTTCAGAAGTCTATCTCCAGCGCTGTTCTGCCGGAGGACAACCACCTTTCTCCGTTTCTACACCAGCCCGCCGCCGCCGCCACCCCCACCGTGTCCAGCCTCTCCGGCTCCGACCAGGAGTCGCCGCCGCGACGCCGCGCGGCGCCTCCTCCGTCCGGGAAGATCTCCAAGAGGAAGTCGCGCGCCTCGAAGCGCTCGCAGACGACGTTCATCACGGCGGACCCTGCCAACTTCCGGCAGATGGTCCAGCAGGTCACCGGCGTGCGATTCGGTGGCGCGTCAATTGCGCCGGCGGCGGTGGTGAAACCCGAGCCGCAGCGCGCCTCGGGCCTCGCCAGGTTCCCCGCCGGCACGGGGTGCCTGCCGACGCTCGACACGTCGGCCTTCCTGCTGGACCATCACCAGCAGCAGGTGGTGCCCGCCTCTGTTTACTCTGGGCCTGGAACCGGGCTTTCTGGGCCCGGCCCACTCCCCTTCGCCCAACCCCTCCTTGACGCTCACGCTGCTTCCTTCGCTTCCTCAGGGTTAGATTTTGACACCTTCTCCAGCTTCCCCACTCTCGAGTCGTGGAAAGTCATGTGAGAAAAGAAGAAAATTGAGAATTTGAGATGAGATAGATTCTCTGAAAATTTTCTTTTCACTTTCCCCCTTTTTGCCCCTCTCGTGGGTTAATGAATCAGGACGGGGAAGTAAGCTAGGATAATCTTAATGTAAATTTGGGAAGGGAAAATGGATATGGAACTACTATCTTTTTTTTTTCTTTTTCTTTCTTTCTGTAATTTCT
>PYAF01005814.1:1128722-1155730 GCA_007407185.1 Glycine tomentella | reverse complement strand
ATATATTATAATTAAAAATAAATAAATTCATCACATATGTGTATATAAAATATATTTAAATATTTATTGACATATATACTAATATATCTTTATTAAAATGTAAACTAAACAAAATATGTTAAAAATTCAAATGATATAAAAATTACTCCTATTTTACAAAATATGAATTTAATATATGTGTAATAGGAGAACTAACATAATTAACTGTAAAACTATAAGTTTAATCACCTAACAATACACATTCTATGTATAAAATAAAACTAATAAAATAATAATCAAATAACACATATATTTGTGTCATTTTATATATATATCAATTAGTTCAATGGCTATTTTTTAAAAACATTTTTAATTTATTAAGTTAACAGTTTTTAATTATAACTTACATATTAGATATTTTTGCTAAAAAGACTTCTATTAAAGATTTTTTTAGTAATCGTATCCTTTTCTTCCAAGATCTTTTCATTTACTATGTTTTTAAAAATATCTGTTGTTTTTTTTAATCTTTAGTCCACTTTCTTACGTGTAGAATTGTGAAATTATGATCTTTAAATCAAAAGTATTGACCAAATAATCTCCAAAATTGATGTATTGGTGGAAGGTTTCATTGTATTTATATGAGTGAAAATGATTTATTTCATGAAAGAATTTATGTTTAATTTTTATCGTATACAAATATTTTTAGACCGACAATAATCATACATTACAAACAAAATTAATTTTTAATCTAATAGATTAAAAGACATATATAATCTCTTATCCTAAAAAAAAATATTGACCAAGTAAAATCCTTTTCAAAATAACAACTCTCTAAAATTCACCTGTAACATACCAAATAAAGTTGTTTAAGGTGGTCACAGTTCACCCCAAGGCGACCTATTTATTATTTGCTAAGAAAAAGTCATTCTGATAATGACTCAATTATGATAACAATAAGGTTTAAATTTAATCTAAATTACTTAAAGTCTCTTCAACAACAATGACTCCTCTAATCAGCAAATAAAATTATGATTATATATATAAATGTTATTTTAATGTTTATCGAACTTGTAAATTAAGTTGTGCGAAAAAATATTGTGACTCATAATAATTCTTTACGCAACCCAAATAATATTGCCTCGAAAATTCTTGTGGTCTAAAAAAGAAAAATACTAGCAACTAAACAAATAAGCTAATTATCATATTTATGAAAATTCCTAGTAAGCAATTAGTTTGATGACTTAAACCAAAAAAGGATGCCTCCACATAAACAGATAACATTTTGGGCGAGGGACATTACTAAAATTCAAACCCTTCAAATTAAGACGAATACTAATTGAGAAGGAGTGAGGAAACAACGACCAATGAAGGAAAAAGTGATGACGAATGCAATAACGCAAGAATTTGAAAGCTACGTTTGGATGAAAAGGAGATGCAGATTCCTTTGTGCCCCACAGCTAAGCCTACTTTATCACAAAAAATTGTTTTTCGTCCAATGCGAGAGAAGAGAAGATTAGAAAAGGAAAGAAGTAAGTTGTGTATTGGTAGGATACACCCACTCATACGCTATTCCTTTTTCTTTCTTTTCCATTTTCTTCTCCCAAATTCTTTGCACTAATGATGCCAATTTTTTGAGTTCAAGATCAATTGAAGATTCTACTCCTAAGTATATGGGGTTGGGGTATATAAGATAAGGGAAAATTCTACTCCTATGTTATATCACAATGATTTGGCCTAAGCTTTTCTGGTTATATCGCATGACAATAGGTCCTATTTGCAATATTAGTTATATTTATGTTGTATGATTGATAACAGATAACATCATGAAACTTTATCATCAAAACAATAATGGAAACAAGATGTTCTAGATTAAAGCAAGTTTGTGGTGACCCAATTCAGGCTCTTACACACGACATTATTCATAACATTATTTATATCCCAGCCCATTAACAGCTTAATAAATTTATATTCATGAAGTAACGAACCAAATTTAAGATGAAAATTGTGGCTCAATATTTCGTAATTAATTAGTAGATTAAGTTTATTTATCATGATTTATTTATTATTTAAACATACAAATCAAAATAAGAAAAAAATAATTCACTTCTTCTGATATAGGATCATTTGTATTTTGAAATGGTGTTTTGGACTTTCTCTTTTAGCTTTTCTTCTTAAAACAAATTCAGAGTAAATATAATTTTTGAAGAAACAAAAATATTAAAAATAGAAGTAACAATTTTAATGATCAAAACTTGAAAATAAAGGAGTTTTACATTTAAAGAGGAAAACACTTAAAAAAAAAGTAAATCAAACAAAACCTTAAAATATACATTAGTATAAAAAAGGGCTTTTAACATTAGCAATGTGTATCGAGGAGGACAATAGGTGAGAGCATCCCAACAAGATTGATACCCACCCACCCGCCCGCCAAAGTTTCACCAATGAATATCATTAATCAAAAGAAAAAATAGAACTATTTAAATTTATAGTTAGAGAGACCTAATCTATTTTTGTTGAAGTTATGACTAATTGTTGGAGTATAAATGTGAGGTAAAGTTTCACATCGTGTAAGAATGAGAAGTTTGAGTATCATATAAGTGAAGGAAAGACCTATAAATCCGAGCCTTAAGATTTTGGGTTAAATTGTGATGTCAAGTTCATTTATGTGGTTGCTCATAATTCATTGGTATAAATCTCTCCGATTTACCCCCCTCGGTTGCACAACAATTAGTATCATAGTCGATGGTTCAACTTGGTGACTGACTTAGACGAGTAAGATGACAACGGTGGATCCTTGGCTTGGGGATCCCTTATATCGAAAGTCTTCCGAGTAGTGGGTCCAAGTGGCGTGTCCCGTGGGTGGAGTAAAGGTGCAAGTATCTAGAGCATGTGAGCTCTAATGATCACCATGGAATACTCGTGGATGATAATGACTTCCGCTCGAAAGGAATGCTACCATGTGGAAGAGACTCATACTTGAGGGATAGATTGTTGGAGTATAAGTGTGAGATGAAGTACCACATCATGTAGGAATGAGAAGTTTGAGTACCATATAAGTGAACGCAAGACTCATAAACCTGAGCCTTAAGGTTTTGGGTTAAACTATGGTGTCAAATTCACTTATGTGGTTTGTACATTTAAGTGAAAGCTTGCACAACTAATGTTGAGACACACTCTAACCACAAAGGGTTCCAACCTTTAGAAATTGTTATTTCAATTGTAGTAACTGTTCCCAATAATTCAGCATACAAAGACTTTGTAATTTTAGCCAAACAACCTAAGGTGGTCCATGTGGAATCCAGAGAGATTCCACCACATACGATGACAATTTTGTAATTTTGAGACAAACATTCTATATTGGTCACTAAATAACTCACTTAGAAAACATTTTCCAATTCCTAAAGCAACCAATTTAGAAAGTATTTCCTATATAAGTTGTTTAGCAACCAAATAAGAATCTTAACACTTTTTTTCCTCCAACTTTTGAGATTCCTAAAGAAACATTCTAGATTGGTTGAACAAAAAATGAAGTAGAAGACATTTTCAACCGGTTATAAGTACAATTGATCTAGAAAGTCAATACATTCCATATTAGTTATTTTAAGAAGTCATATATATAGTCTTTCAACATCGATCCTGTGTAGGATAAATCTAGAAAGTCTAGTATAAAATTGCGGCTTTCTTATAAAATTTTATACATATTTATTTAATTGAGCTTTCTTAATTGAGATGGAATTGTGATTATTGATATAATTGTTAATCATGCATTTTTGCATGTATTGTTTATGAGTGTTGCAGTTAAGGTTGTTATTAGTGTGAGAATTAAGCAAGGCATTTAAGGTAACTACAAGTGTCAATAGACCAAGTGAAGGCTATTGTAAAGAACCTTGAGGATAGGCAAATCTAGGATTCCAAAGAAGACTTGGAATATTTCAAATCTTGTACCATGATAGAAATTACCCCCGCATGTCTATTTTGACAATGTTCTATTCCTCTCTACATAACTTAATTCTCGTGTTGCCAAAATTATTTTAGGCACATGTTGCCTTTTTACCTTGTGAGTTGTGAGGTTGTTGTTGTTGTAACATGTTTAAGAGATACGTCTAACTAGTCGTTCAAGTTGTTAGGAATGTCTATTGAGTTTAGTCTTCATAAATAGCATGGCAATCAGTCGTTATATTATTTTGCTTACTTATCTATGCCTTTGTGCTATTGAGTTTAGTCAATGGTATTATACATGTGATTGATGTCCATTGCAAATGATTAATTTCTTTAACATCAGTATTTATTTATCATATATGTACAAATGTATGATTATTACCCTTGCATACTTGTGTGTAAATGCTATAATTGTAATGTTTGTGTTCTTGGGAGCAGATGCTGAGATCACCTCAAGGTGCTAGCAATTTCGATCTCGATTTCCATGGCAATAAGATTGGATATGATCTTGTGTGGTTTGTACTTCCACTTTCTAAAGTAATCCAATATACATGAGAGATCACTACTACATATGTATTGAATGAAGGTCACTTTTTCTCTTTCCCAACACTTATGTCTCTAGAGTTTTGACTTTTAGAAATTGGTTTATGGCGGGCAGCTCCCCACACTCAAAGAGTTTAATCCTCTATTTAGTTAAATTAATGACATGTTTTCATCTTTTTTTCTATTTGCCCCTTATGTACCATGGAGGATGAGGTTTCCTCAGAGTTCTTCCAACATCAATGGTTTAGAGATGTTATAGTCATGGTTGGCTTAATGAATGAGTTTTATATAATAATTTCCCATCTATTTTCATATGTATTTCTCATTGAATGTAATTTAAGTTTAGTATAGTGTATATTGTTGTATTTTAAGATACTTTTTTTATTATATGTATTATGAGATTGAGATACCATCAGATGCACTATGGCATTTTATTTCCTTTTTTTTTCACCTATAATTACTAATAATCAATTAATATGTATATATTTTAGATGCAATATTCAAGTAAAATGAGTTTAACTAAAATTGAATTAACATGAGGATCACATTGGTTAATGTCATGTAGCAACAACAAATAGTACTAAATCATGGAGTTATATAAAAACATGAGAGACATAATTACCTTGATGTTGGATAATTTCAATGATGTTATCTAGCCTTTTAAACAAAAATGACTCAAATTTTCTAATTCTAGAGCAATTTATTTTCTAACATGATGGATTTATGTAACTTTGTATATATTCTCTCCATTGGCGATAATTTTACTTGGCAAAGTCATTTTTGCAACAATTTGTTTGTCTCTAGGAAAAAAAATAGATATGTTGTTTATGATAGTTGGAGAGAAGCCTTCTCAAATTCTTATATTGTAGTCCTTTGCCACTTGCACTTTGATCATAACACTCTCCTTAGATGTGGTGAATCTCTTCTGAAGGATGACAAATCTTTTTGCTTTGAAGCTTCTTAGATCACCCACCTAGCATATAAAATATTGTCTCTTATGCATAACATAGATGTCCACATGGAGACCCAACAACTATTGATCAAGATAGAGATAACTTGATTCAGTTTAATATGAATATGTTTGGAAAATTTTATGTTAGGAAATATTAAATTAAAGGTCATATTAAAGGTATTGAGCAAACTCTATAAATTGTTAATTATTTAATCCTTTTGATCTTCATCAAGACTTGAGGAAAAAGTGTACTCTTATTTTGTTTTAGGAAAACTTCTAGCATCAGAAGTCTTAAAATGCTAAGTCTAGTTAGGAGATAAAAATATCAAGTTTTTTTTTTTAATAATAGTCATAGTCAGAAATATATAGTAAAATCAATTATTATATAATTGGAAATATAATTCCAATTTCATACAATGAACAAATCTTTAAGTTTTTATTTCAAATTCAAAATTAAGCCAAAAATTGTTTTCTTAGGCTTGAAAAGGCTATATATAATTGACATAGAACCTTAAATAATTAAAGTAGCATATATTAAAAATCATGATCCTTTTTTAAAAAATAATATATATATATATATATTGTGAAATGTAACATAAAAGGCCTAAAACTAAATATTTCTAATTGGTCTTTAATTGTTCTTTATTATGAATTTCAAATAAAAAAACATATATTTCATTATAAAGCTTGTGATCTTGTTTTGTTATTCCTTTTCTAAGTTCTTGATCATAGAATCTTGACTCATATTGCTAAATCCAAGAAATGATTGATAAATTTCTTAGCATTGAAAAGAATTAGCTAAGTAACAAAGTTTTTCATCACATATTCACTCATACAACCCTAAACCGTTGTGTCTAAACGACCTTCTGTTTGAATTGTAAAGAATTAACCAAGTAACAATGCTTCTTTAGCAAGTAACCATTGTATCTAAATGACCTTCTGTTTGCATCATCTAGACTAGGTGTCTATTGGAGCATAAACCGTTCTACTTATATTTCTTTAGCAACACATTTTCAGTTGGCTTCAATAGTCACAAACTTTTGACCACAACAAATCTACACAATAATAACACATCCTTTTACGTAGAAAGAATAGTTTAAACTTGATTGTTCTCTTGCTTTATTCACTTCAGTAGATCTTAGGAAGAATATACAAACATTTTTTGCACAAAGAATCAATAGATCAAAGCATTAACTTTGTCTTTAATGCTTCACAAAACTAGAGTCTGTATGTTAACTCTTGTTCTGTCAAAAGCATATACAATGCTTTCGTCTGTTAGCATTTCAGAAACAAATTTTTAAGCTTAGTATTTATTTGTATCAAATTAAAAATTTTACGAGTCTTAATTCATCTTATGACTCAACAGTTTTGTTGAAAATGCTAAACACCTTCACAAAAGGCCTTTTAGGCCTCACATCATTAAAAAAATTGTATATCTCATTTTGTATTAAGTCTCTTGCTTTTTTAACACTTTTGTAACCTTTTTTAACATTTTATGTACAAAATGCAATCATTGAAGCAGGTATAACACAACTTTTGGTATCTTATATCTATTGGGCACAAGACCTTTTTTGCTTCATAGGTATGATTTGGCAACACAATATCTTAATAAAAATATATTTCAATAACTCAATCAATTATTTAAACTCTTATTACTCTACACAATTTTTTATTTCATATGTTTTTTTAACAACTCAATCAATTGTGCAAACTCTTATTATTCTACCATTTTTATTTTGTTTTAAATTGAACATTTTCAACATTGTTGATAACAATGTGAACAACCTAGGTATAAAAATGTCATTGCATCACTACACAAGTTGTCATATACACATTTGTTTTCTCAAAGGTCTCCACCAATGTAGGAGATCATGTTCTCTAATTGATAACTGATGCACATCAACTTTGACAATTTGGGACTCAAACCCAATAGGGCACATTTGTAATAATTTCCTATGTCATTTCTACAACACTTTATTGCCTTTAATCCAAACATTTTACACAAGAAGAATTGAACCTCCAATTACTATGAGAAATTTCGAAAAAATATTCCATCCCACTTTCATATTGGTCACTTGCCTAACTACCATTTATCCATTTATGATTTATAACTACCTAACATAAATTACAAGATAACATTCATAATCATTTCAATGTGTTTAATGCATGCTATTTTTATCATGAGTAAATAAAACAACAAACAACACATATAGATATAAATTATATTTTTAAGACTCAAAATAAATATAAAACAAATCATGGTAGTTATAGCAAGAGCTTTAACATAATCTTAAATATTTGGGCTCTTTATCCAAACAATAACAATTTTTTTCAACTTCCTTGTTCAATCTCGCGTTCTCTCGAACAAACATTACAAGCAAGATGTTGTAGTTTAGGGTTGAATTACAATAGGATGCACTTTTCTTTTCTTTTTTTTTTTTTTTACAAAAATAGGGTGCATTTAATAATCTACCTATGTAATATATGTATACAAAAATCACCAATATGTAATTTAAGAAAGAGATGAACATGAGAAAGTCACATGTTTTGTTGAGATTGAAAAATTAATTATGTATCAAGTTGACTTTTATCATAATAGCCCCTACATAACTTGTTAAAATAACCTTTTGTCAATTATCTCAACACTTAACAAGGACATCCCAACAACATGGATCAAAATAAATAAATATACATTATAGAAATTTTAAAAAAGAAAGATTTAATAGAGAATCAAAACTAAAATAAATATATTATAAGAACTAAAAACATATTTAATTTTTTTTATGCATATAGTAACCTGTTCAACAAAACTAATATCCTTTTGAGAATCTAAAAATAGCTAAAAGTGTGTTGTCTTCTTTCAATCAAATTTTCTTTATAAACAAGACTTAGGATTTGAACTACTAACCATGAGATATAAGTTCTTTATCACTCAAATTAATCACTTGTTGATAAACATATTTAAACTAGTTTATTATTATTTTTAGTAGAAACCATATATATCTTTCCTTATAGGCATTTTCGACTAATATATTATTATAATATTACTTAATTTAATTATATCTCCCAGAAGCAAAAAAAATAATAATTGAAAATTGCTTATTGTTATGAAATACATGACTCGAATGTCTGCAAGAAGCTTTAATCGTGATTTCCGTCAAATTAATAACAATATTTTGTAACTGTGATTTCCGTCAAATTACTTTTTAATTCTCAAATAACCAATGATAAATATATATGAATTTGTGCAAATTCGTATCACACTTCTTTCTAAGGAAATAACACTACTCTAATTTTGTTATATCGCTCATACTACTCTGATGTGATTTTTATGAACCTACTTAAATACTTTATCAAAATTACAAAACTTGTAAACAAAAATCGTTATCCATTCTCACCCATATCCAACCAAACACATTCCATTGAAAGACCACTCACGATTTTTCCAAAGAATAGAAACATTGACAAATATAAATAAAATCAAACTGTTGAAAGTCATAGAAGGTGGCCTGTACTTGATGGTACAGTGTTGTTGTCTTTTGCGCTTGACTCCCGCCACGGTGAGTCACCCGCACACTCACCATTCACACGGTGACACGCCCACAGAAAACCTAAACGTGGATCCATGCATGATGTATCTGACACCGTCCAGCTTCATTCAATGGGGTTAATGGACGGTGCTGCTTCATTCAATTACAACACTCACAATGTGACATTGTTTCGTTTCCAAGCCAAAAATTGTACACACCGGGGGCCACACAAATACAAAACTAAACAGCCCACGGTTTAATCAAATCAAACACTGCATTACCATTTTAATTCTCTCATTTTATGTGTTTTTTTTATTTGTTATTATTAGTATAAAATATTTATCAATTTTATTGATAATTAATATTTGTATAGGTTTTTTTCTTTCCATCATATCTTTTTTATCTATAAAATTTGAATATAAAATCTTCCTTAAAAAAATTAAATTCAGTATTACTCTAAAAATTGATTAATTTCCTTTGGAGATATTTAACTCTCTACTCTGTATCTCTCTTTGAAGAGAGAAATACTTATATATTAATATTAATTCATGTTTAGGTTATTCCAATTTAGTTATTAAAAACATGGTTTTTTGTGAATTTTTTTGTGTATTCTTATGCCTTAATAAAAACATCTCGTTTGATTATTTAAATTCAAGCCTATGAAAATAATTAAAGCGAGAGAATTGTTTATGTGTAAGACAAGACTTATGAGTAAAGTCTGATTCAATATATTCTTAATTTTGGTTATAAGAGTACGAATTCAAATCCCCTTCCGCATGACATAGCTTCTGGAAACTTTTATCTTTATCTTTTTTTTATTGCACTTCTAGATTCTTTAAAGTTGAATTTGATAATTCCAAAAACAGAAACAAAAGGTGAGGGAGATAGAGAGAGCGCGCGAATGAAACTAGCTAGCTGATTAATCTGTATTCATTTCAACGTCAATAAATACTTTATTTTTTGTTTTATTGATGACTCTAAGATAATACCAATGTCAATATTTTAAAAATTTAATTGAACTAGCAGGTTATTAAACAAATTAATTCATGAACTGATTTTATTTAAATATTATTTGATTTAATTATAATTCAATCATAAATTTAATCAGCTATATCAATCAAATTGATTTATCGAAAAATTAACCACTTCAATGTATAGTTCAGTTTTTCAAAAACTATAATCGATGTTAACACAATATGATCATAACATAATTATTGATACATTCTACCGTAACTTTTCATAGTTCTTTATTAATTAATTGATCAACTAATTCATTACAAATACACCTTAAAATGAAAATGAATTTGGTAATAAATTTCTAAAGGTTGGTTAGAGAAATTAACTTAAAAGCTAATTAGAATAAGACAAAAACTATACTTTTTTTTAAAGGAGATAAAAACATTTTTAACATATTAAAGGAGATAAAACTATACTTAATGACAAAATTATATTATTATATTGTTTTATAAAGTAGGAAGTTAGATGAATTAATAAGCAATACTAGTGGCATCTATTAGCAAACTTTGCACGAATAATGGTTAGCACAATCAAATTATATATAAAAAAGAAGTAAAAATCACAAGGATTAGCAATGAATAATTGAATTGGGATGAGATTAGATTAGAATAGAGAGAGAATGTGGGCATAGTGGAAGAGGAGAGCGTGTTACTTGTTGACCAAAGCAGTTGTAGCTTTGTAAAGGTTGCAATAGTTGACGTGTATGGTGTGCTACTTTTAAAGGTCATTGTCAAATGTGTCTGTCTGGGTAACTTGAATACATCTTTTGTCTCTTCATAAATGGTGTTTGACAAGTGTGCCCTAATGTCACCCTCTTATCTTCCTACCTCCATTACCTCATGCTTCCTTCACCTTTGCGTAATAAACCACTTTGAAACATTTCTTAATTTAAAATAAACTTTGCCTTTAGGATAGGAATCATAGGATAGAAGGAAAGTTCCGAGCTTGCGGTAATAAATGTTTATTTATACCTATCGGTTAAAACTAAACATTTGTTGTTAATGGGAACAAGTGAATTTAATGTTTTGAGGATATTTAATGGGCAATAATGATGAAAATATTAAATACACAAAATATAATTTAATGGGCGTTAAAGATGCAAAATATTAAATACAGAATAAAATATTTAATGTCAAATTATATTGTTATACTTTAAAGATGAAAATATTGAATACCAAATATAATTTAATGGCCAATAAATATGAAAATATTAAATGCAGAATAAAATACTTTGATACTAGTACAATGTTGTTAAATTTCGTTATAGTCTTCATTTTAGGTTGTTTTAATTAAATCAAGAAAAAAATAATAAATAAAATATTAATTTTATAAAATTAATTTTATATTATCATTAATTTATTTTATAAATTTTGTTGTCTATCATTGATATATCATAAGGATATTAATAGAAAACGTAATTAATGTTATATTAAAAAATTAAAACAAATAATTATTTTGAGACAATTGTTTAAATGACAATTATTATGAAAGAGAGAGTAATAGTTTTCATTTTTAAAATTCATTTAATCATCATTTATTATATATTTTTATTTTTTATTAAGTTTTTTATATAATTAATTTAATTATAGTTACAACACATTTTAAAAATGCCAATTCACTATTTACATCTTTAATTTTGTGTACGTGTTAATTTTTATAATAACAATTAGGCGAAATGGGATTACTCAATTAAAAAACAAGTTCAATGAGTAAATTAAAAATTTGGTAAAAGTACAAGAACCGCAAAATAAGTAAACCTATTTACTTTGAAAAGGAACTTGATGATTAGATAATTCATAATTGCCCTTACAAATTCAATTGACAAAACCCTCATGATTGATTATTTTTCAACTGGTAAAAGATCGTCCAAGAATTGCAGTACTGAATAGCAAAACTATTAAAATAATTGGAAAAAGTAATACTTAAGGTAGATTAAAATAGAAACCTCGTTACAACATCTAACTTTCTCATGTACTTATAAGGTGGAGAAACTTTGTTGTCTTTCACTTTCAAGTTACTTATATAAATTATCTCATAACTCTCAATTTTTATTTTGAACATGTGAGATACTGAGAGCAACAAGGCATAAATCGGGTTTTTTCCCCCAATTACAGTAGTATGTATGGGTTTAATTCCAATATACATTAGTTTTGGGTTATATTTCCAAACTGCACCAATTTTTGTATGAGATGAAAAGTTAAAATTGGCTTACCCAATTTTTATATAATATTAACTTTTACAAAAAAAATGCAAGGTAAGAAGTTGGATTGGTCAATTCCAACTTCTCACCTCATACAAAAACTAATGCAATTTGAGAATATAACTCAAAACCAGTATACATTAGGATTAAACCCATGTATATTAGTGTAATTGGGAAAAAAACCCCATAAATCGTCTCACTCCATGCACTCCAGAAATAACTTCAAAGTGTGGAATACCTAAGAAACAAACAAGAAAAAAAAAAATTATTCAAACCACCTTCAGCACAATAGTGACAAGGAGTTATTTATAGTACGGTTGCTTCGTTGGAGGCATTATATAGTGTATCGCTCAAAGTCTTCCGACATAAGTTGCCTAACAAGTAACATCTTCAAATTTGACAACATTTTCGCATACATTGCTTTGCATTGTCCCACATTAGTTTATGTACCGAAAAAAAGTGTTGAGAATCAAATTGAATATTGAATTAAGAAAGCTTTCTACGTCATGATGCAATCAGTTTGCTGAGTTTAAGTCATATAATTAAGTTACATTTAAATTGTTTTGAACTAAATAATATTTGAATCAGACATAACAAATTCATTATCTCCAGGTTTCCCTACCCTGTTTATGTAAAAAATCAGTTAAGAGAAATCTGTTCTTAAAAGTTACAACAGATCTTAGTATCATAATAGATTAATCCTTAACTCTTGACTAAAAAATACTCTAGGTTCATTAAAAAAAAAGAAGAAAAATACTAGTGTGTACTAAATATTTATTTTGTTTAAATGTTTAAAATAAAAAACTACATAAACATTTATGTAATAGATGGCATTTAATTTTAATTTATAATATAAATTTTAAAAAAATTATTTCAGTTACTGAACGCTTTATTCGATATTACAATAAATTTCGATGATAAAAAATACATAACACTAAACATAATTTGTACTATTGGTATTAATGTAATTGTCTTAAAAAATAAATAGTTTTATGATTTTTTTTATGTGATTGTCTAAATTGTTTTTTTATTCTAAAAAAACAGTTTTATATTTTCTTTTTTAAATGAAAAAATCCTATCTGCTTTTAAAAAATTATTTATTTTAAAAACACTTTTTTAAAGTTTAAATAAATCGGTCCATTGAAGCATTTGTAAATAACTTTTGCATCACTTTTGTCTTGAGTCATATAATTTATTCTTAGTATATCCCTATTTAATGTTGATATTGTCTTGATGAACAACACATAAAACGCATTCTTGATAATCACACAGGCAAAACCAATTTTGATTATAAGTTTCCAAACAGCATTGTGTGACAAAATCAATTTTTTAATATATACTATTCAAACAAAAAATAAATTGCTGCAGACTCATGTTTATTCAAAATCAATTCAATAAATCACATTATTTCAAAATTAATTCTACACACATTCATACATGCATTTACTCACATCCTTTTTGAGCAGCTTATGCATTTGGACATGGAATTTATAAACGTACATATGACATAACTGATGCATATCCAAACATACGCAATAATAAGATAACATGAAAAGAATGTTAAAAAGTGGGTTTTTGGTTTTCTTAAAACCCTTACACGGACGTGCATGAGGAAAAGCAAGGAAAGAAAGAATAGGCTAACTCTTTAAAAGTCGTGCAATTAATTTCATATCCTCCTTGATAGTTGTTCCCATGCCATGCTAGTCTTTATTAACATTGGGCCGCACGCTAATCTCTTTTCTATTCAAGCAAAATAAAAACACTTTCCCTTCGTTTGTTAGACCCACGCTTTGCCTTTATACAATTATACAAATTAAATTAACCGTGGTTCCACATTTGGAGGTTGTTAAGTGTGTGTTTAAAACCATTTAATTTCACCTAGTTACAGTGATACCGGCAATGTGTTGAAGAGGAGGCCAAGCCTGTTATGAGCCCAACACCACCAAACAAGGTCCAAACCCAAAATTGCTGCCTCTTTGTGTAGTCAGTTAGTTATATAATAATGCCGTGCAAACATACAATGACTAATCTGTTACACTTTATATATGTTCGGGAATTAAATTTAAATTTTTTTATTTTTTAAAACGATAAAGTTGTATATTTATAACTTGTTGGTTATGGATTCGAATCTAGAAACAGTTTTTTTTTTTTTTTTGTATATATAAAGATAAAACTGCATACAATATTTCTTTTTCTCCTACCTATACATAGCGTGAAACTTTTGGACAATGAGGTATGTAATTTTTTTTTTAGAGACCAATTTGAACCACATCACGTTTTCAATAACTAAAATGAGTATTTACCTATAAAGATAAGAAACCAACTGAATAATTTAGCCAATAAAAAATACAATTAAACCAAAAAAAAAAAACCCTCCTGTATGGTCTCAATGATATAGAATCCTAGGAAACACGTGGAGGAAGCTTGCATTGATGAAAGTGCATAGAAAAAATCTACATGCGTGTTTATACAACTGCTAGTCTTCATGTTCATGTAAATTACAAAAACATTTAAAAGATTTGAATACAGCGCATGCAGCCTCTTTGCAAGCTCTTTTTATCTGAACTCTGAAGAATGATCAATGGACATGAAACTGATTAATACTGTAAACTATTAAGGAATTACTGTAGCATTGTGCATGCTCAGCAAAGCTATTAAGTAAAAAGATTGAAAATACAAAGTCAGCATTGTATGTGCATAAGAACTATATGATTTCTTAATAGAAAGGTACATCTGCTAAAATCAGATTAAAGGTACTTGTTTGGCATTACCGATTGAGTCACCCAGAGGCAAGGTTCCTAATTGTTCTTTGTTGAAAGGTGGCGAACTTTTTGGATATTTTAGGAAATTGTAACTTTATAATCCTGGGTCATTTGGTTTGAAAAAACTTCACTTTTAATTACAGAGACAACACCTTGTTTTCATTTTATTTTCTGTTTCCAAAAAATTTTGTATAGGAAACATTCTCAGCTATTTAATAAAGCAGATACTCCTTAGAAAGTTCCTAGGAATTTCCAATAGGTTTAGGTAAAATAAGTTTGATTGAAGTTCTATTTAAGACGAGATTTAATGTTCGAGAATCCTTGTTCAGTTGTTCTACATTTCTCTTGGTACATGACAATGGATGTTTTTGTGTACAAATGAGTATTTTATTGCATCTAAGAAAAAAAAAATTGGAAGAGAGAACATCGCAGTGCCCATTCACTAGTAACAGAAAGAAACTCTTTCTTGCATCATATACTCATGTATACTTGAA
Organism: Glycine tomentella; assembly: GCA_007407185.1. NCBI lineage: Eukaryota > Viridiplantae > Streptophyta > Magnoliopsida > Fabales > Fabaceae > Glycine > Glycine tomentella. The sequence continues at coordinate 1,140,314 of PYAF01005814.1, read as the reverse complement.
TTCGTAAGGTCAAAGAACTAACTTAAAAATAGGGGTCTTCTGCATTCAAGGAACATAAAATTTACCTATTTTGGAAGAACCTCTTTATGTGCCATAAATGAGAGAATAACATTCCACACCAAAGCAATAACATTAGCAGCAAGGACCTGAAATTATGTCCATATATTTTAAACTCAACAATAACATTAAAAAAAATGTAGAAGCAAATCTAAGAACATCGAAGAAAACTGTAGATGATATGGTCAGTACATACTATCAACAACAAAAGCAAGCTGGGTGGTAAATTAAAAAATATCCTTCTGCAAGTGTCAGAAAGCATAACCAAAGATACCTCTATTTCACTGATTTCAGGCATTTGAGAACTTTTCTCAATGAAATTAATTCAAGATCAAGAACAATTCTGAGTACACAGTATGTTTGTGCCTGTGAATGTTTGGTTTCAATTAAAAAAATTGGAACAATGAACTGAGAACCCTTGAGACACCTCGTCAACCCACTAGGAAAAAGACAAACAACTCATTTTCATGTGATAATACTAGAAAACCATGGGCCAACAAGATGCATCCTGAAGAACCAAACGTGTTGCAAGAAGAAGAAAGAAATGTCAACAAAAAGTTCATTTCTTATGTACATTTTTCTATTGTTGTTCAGCTAAAAACGGATAACAAAGGTAGATAGTATTAGAGAGAGAGTATCCATTGACAGATCATTAGAAGCAATTGACTTAAAATAAAATCCCAGTGAGTTCAAATGAATTTGAATAAAGAAATTAAGAATTGATCTTCAATATTAAAATGCCAACAGGTTTCAGAGTGATGAACATATATATGGTCAAGTGAAATCCCCAACGTGCATGAGGCTGCCAGTCTAACCTGAAATTGTTGTGGAACAAATCTAAAGTTGAGAAATTGGAAAGGTATCCATAGTTTCCAGTTTGCTAGAACTGCAGAAAACCACTCCTACAAAATGAAATTCCTGGGGATGAGTATATACTAAAAAACACGACAACAATGAAATACCACTCTTTGAACACATTTTTACAAGCACGTACAAGTTAAACAATACTGTTTACACCCACCTGTTTAAGCTTAGGTACAGCTTGTGATGGATTTCCCTCCAGTGTCACCAATGTAGATAAGAAAACTCCAATGAATATGGGTGAAAATAAGAACTGCAAAAATATTTCATAGCATTCAAAATTAAATTATTATACAAGCACGAAATTAATAATTGATACAAAGTGGTAATAGACAGTGGATTGGAGGACCAATGGGAATATCCCACCTGATCAAGTACAAGCCGTAAAAGTGCACCTGATGCTCCAGGAAGTGTAACCAACTTACTCAGATACAAATACCTATATGTTCAAAGCAAATGTCAGGAAAGACAAGGGAATGAGACTTAATAATTATTGAGCCTTCATCCAAACTCCTATGACCATGATATGTGGAAAATCTCCTAAACATAGACATCACAAATATCAGAAATCAATCTTCATTGGATTCTTCTAATAATATTCATTAGGGGAATGAATAAATATTTACAATAAAAAAAAAAAAACAACACCCAGGACCTAACAACATATTACACTTATTATTACTGCCATTGGGATTTGCTTTATTTAAAGTATTATCATTTATCACATTCGTAATTAATAGACTATAAACAAAAAGTCTACTTTCAGGCATACCAAAATAGATTCTAGGGCCATACCAGAAATGCAATGTTGGACCCACTAGAGCAAAACCAAGAAAAGTAAAGACAAATGTCCTCTTGAAATCCAGTGATGGCACTTGGTCTATCACAAGCTGCAGAAAATAAGTTTAAATTTATTAAAAACAAATTGAACATATATAAATGAATGCATAGACATACAATGCTTTGAAAAGTAAATTAAGTATTGGCCAAAAAAATAATCCATTTAGAATCAAATTCAAATGTAATGTCACGTCACGTCAAGCTTGATACTATAAGCAAAGAGGATAGACCAAAATGTCATGTAAGCCAAGAGATAAAAATTCAGATATCAAAAGAAAAAATAAAAGGAATCAATTTCCCACTAATAAATTGCGGAAATAACAGAAGATACATAAGACAGACATAAAGTAGGGCATCCAGTAAAGCCCAGCTCTTGTTGAAATCGGAGCTTAATATATTGCACATATCTATCATCTTAAAGTCTGTCACCTCTGTAAAGTAATTTAAACCAGACTATCTAAAGCAAATGACTGGCAGGGTTAAACATGTTCATTTCGTTGGAAGGTAATTAGCAGTAACATTGCCCCACTTAGAGGGAGTCCAAATCAATGTATTACTAACTTAAAAAGCCAACCACACCATTTTCTAACTAGCACTTTCAGTTTATGGCAAAATTATCATGAATGTTCTAAATAAATGATGCAAATCTGATGCAGTTTGGCTTTCTTTAAATGTCGGTTCCATAGTCTTCATTCATAACATCACATCCTTATTCAAAGCAACTCTTGATTCCATGAATTTGAGCATAAAATCTTCTCTGACGCTCTTAAATTCTAGGGGAAACCTTGCATAGTCCAGTACTTTGTCCACACACAAGGTGCATATTAACATAAAACAGAGCAGTTAAGCCATGCTATAGTAACATAAAAATAAAAGAAATACTCTGTTCTATGCAAAAATTGTCCCTATGTACATCATACATTTTGAAAGTGATGAGATATACCAAAACATTTAGAATTAGAGTAATACCTGGCAAATCAAATCTCCAATTAGATTCAAAATTGCAGATGTTAGAGCTTTGACGACAACAGGGTATTTTCCAAGAAGAGCCAAGTACCTGTAGTAAAAACCATGTTAGATTTTCAACAGAAAGCTATTTTCGATGTATGTATTTAGATGAGCGTTGACCAAATTGATTTTCAAATCACGTGATCTATATTTGAATATTTTTATTATAAGTACAAGTTAGAAGCAAAACTCAGTAAAAATTTTATCCAACGCAAAAGATATTTAGAGTTCCTTCAGCTTAGAATGGATTCCTCAGTGTGAAATTAAACGTGTGAAAAATTACATAAAACCATGTTAACTAGTGTTAGTGTTTCAACGTGATTCTGGAGAATTCATGGTGAAACCAAACACGGACCAAGTCTAAAGGTATGTTTGCTTAACTGTTCAAAAAGTACTTTTGGGTGCTGAACATATTTTTGGAGAGTAAGCTCAATTAGTGACATGTTTGGTTACCCTGCAAAGTATATTTACATGTTAAAATTTCGGCTGACACTAACAAACTAAAGACTAACGTTTTACCGGTAAAAAGAAAACTTCTTTGAGTCAAGTTTGCAAACTTTAAACCAAACATGCAGTAAGAGTTTTTTGCAGACAGAATTAAGAGGCACACATGACAACATAACGATAGGAAGTATGGTATATGTTAAGATTTCTGAATTTTGTTTACCATGACAAGAAGGACCACTTGTCTCCTCCATCGCCGGCGCCGCCAGAATTGGGACCGTCAGAGCCGCCGCCACCGCCGGCGCCGCCACGTGGGCCGTTTCCGCCGGAGCCGTCGTTGGAGAGGGCGGAGAGGCGGAGGAAGGTGGGTTTGAAGGGGGTGGCAGAGTTTTTGAAGTTGAAAGGAAGGGATTGAGAGTGGAGTGGAGTGAGAGTTTGAAATTGTTGAAGGCGAGTGGTGTTTTGACGGAAAAGGTTGAGGGCGCGGGGCGAGAGTAGGAATTTGTGCGCGTGAGCGCACAATGCTCCTCCATACACCATTCTTTTTTTCCAATTCGAAAGGGTTTTCTGCTGTGTCTGTGTCTGTGCTGTGAGTCGATGGATTTGTAATCTTTTGTAGACTCACTCACTCAGCAACTCGGCCCCAACCAGTGAACAGGCACTATGTTTCACGGGAGACAAGAAAAAATAAATGCTATGTTTTTAAGAATCATAATAAAATATGTGTAACGGTAGATTAATGATAAGATTGTTTTCAGAAATTTATTATTTTTTATGATTTTTTTTTAATTTTTAGATGTATTAAACTATTAATTTTTTAAAATATTTTTACTTGATTATTTACTTGAAAAATAATTAAGTAGGTAGAGACATAAGAAAAAGATAATAGAATTATGTAATTTTAGTCCTTTTATTAATTTTTTCATGATAAAGCTAATGTTACACGCGAAAATTGGAAATGAAAATTACAAAAGGTTAGTAGGGTGTTCGAATCCCCACTCTTTCTCCCTAATTATACAAACATCATCACTATGTCCAATTTTAGTTAAATATATAAATAAAAATTATGTTATTTATAACTTATTTTGGAGACCAAAATTTCACATACGCTTATTACTACTAAATAGATTGCTTATCACAATGAAATAAATATGCAATTTAAAAGTACTGATGATGTTGAACTGAATAAAACACATTTTGTATACTTTTCTTTGTCAATGTATACAAATTAATATTACATCAAAGCTAATTGAAATGATGGACTTTTTTTAACAATTCAAACGTCATGAGAACTAAAAGTAATACATAAACCGATAAACCTCCTATTAATTTTTTTTTCCTTGTTGAATTCGTTCGAAAAACAACAATACAACAACGTCAATCAGAATTATTTATTTACTTCGAATGATAAATACAACAATAATAATACTTATTTATTTTGAAAAAACCAGCCCAAACTCAAAAGTCAGCTGCCAATTTCGTCATGCAAGCCATTCTTTCTCCTTATATAATTGTTTCCTGATGTGCAAATTTTTTGCTTCCGCATCTCTCATAAAACTCCACAGCATTGAATACTTTTTGATGTTTTAATACACATTTTATAATCTGTTAAAAAGTAGTAACTTTGAGTAATACTTTTATACGCATTTTTAACTATTACTTTTAATAGTATTTGGTTTACGAACAGTAGTGAAGACATACACTATGGTCCAGTCGGATATGTTTCGAAGTTGAGTTTTAAAAGAAAATATAGGAGATAACAAATATTTTAAAATGAACAGAAAACTATATGATATTTATAAATAAAAAATTAACATCATTATCAAATTAAAAAATATTTGTCAGAAAATAAAAAAAGTCGTCCCCTCCTTTCCCTTCTAAAAGCTAAACCCTCATACATACCCTAATAAGAACATCATTATCTACAATCTACAATCTACAATTATATACATATGCATCCGAGTCACTGCATACACACTTCAAATTCAAAATATAAGGAGAGAAAGAGAAGAAAACCTTCATAACTATCATAGCCATAGGCTTCTTCAGATATTATTTGCTAGTTGCATTGCACCATCATTTCTTAGTGCCCTTATCATATTCATTATCATACATACTAAAACATAGGTCCTAACATGATTGTACACAATCAAGCTAACTAGAAGCACAGACAGGAGTCACAAATGCTTGCCTAAGCTTCAAGAAAATAAAGGTTCTAAAGTGATTAATCTAAACTTTGGTGAGCATCAAGCTGCTTGGGAGAGCAATGGTAACACCATTCATTTTAGCAAGTGTCTTTGCAAACACCCTAACTTCCTCAGGTCATCTTAACAACATCGCTCCACTTACCAACTTTTAGAGAATCCTGCTTGAAGATGACATGATCAATCAGAAAATAGTTTCTCTTTTCTAAAATTGATATACAAGAGTGATTAACAGTTAAAATTTTACTTCAACCAAAGTTAGCATGATAACCTAAGCTTTAGGCAAAGCCACTAAAGCAAATGCTCCAAGAACATGACATGTTAGCATGATAAACATCACCATAAGACTGTTTAACACTAAATGTGAGTTTGAAATACATCACAAAGAAAGGAGACTTAGAGCTCTTGAGAAGAAAAAAGTTTTATGGTGGACTCTTAAGAAGAAAAAAGTACCATTAAAGTATGTAAAGACATCAAGGATATGTATGATGGAGCTACCACGTGTGTAAAAGTTTGTAATGGAACATCAAGTTATTTTCCTATCACAGTAGGTGTACACCAAGGTTCGGTTCTTAGTTCTTATCTCTTTGTCTTAGTGATAGATGAACTAACAAAAGATATTCAAGAGGAACTACCGTGGTGTATGCTTTTTGAAGATTATAATGTGCTTACTGATGAGATAAAAAATGGTGTTAATAAGAAACTTAAATTGTGGAAAAGCACTTTGGAGTCTAAAGGACTAACGTTAAGTCGGAGCAAGACTAAGTATATGAAATACGAGTTTTCACTATTAAGAGATGATGATTAAGACCATGTGTATTTACTTGGTTAGAGGTACCCAAGAAAGATGCTTTTAGATACCTGAGATCAATTTTGCAAAAAGGTGGAGAGATTGATAAAGATGTAAATCATAGAATCAGAGTAGAGTGGATGAAATGGCAGAGTGCATCTGGGTTGTTGTGTGACCCCAAAATTGCCCGTATTCTAAAAGGAAAATTCTACAGAACAACTGTAAAACCTACAATGTTATATGGAGCTGAATGTTGAGCAGCACATAGGCAACATGAGCATAAAATAGAGGTGGCGTAAATGAAGATATTAAGGTGGATGTGTGACTATACGAAGATGGATAAGATAAAAAATGAAGATATTCAACGAAAGGTAACAGTAATATCGGTGAGTTTTTTTTTTTATCAGCAAAATTAATATATATATATATATATATATAAGAGCAAGTACAAGTAGCACTAATACAAAAACAATCCTAGCAATAGATAGTAGACCTATGGCAACCTAATACCTAGATAATACATGAACTAAGATGCCAAAGATCTGGTTGGATTGTAGGTCCCCCCAATTAAGAGGAAAGAAAATCTATATGCTAAACCCTCCCCTGATTACAAAAACCTCCCCCAAATTACTGAACCAGAAATGGAAAGGAATGTCAAATCCTTTTTCTCCAAGTTTTTGAGCCACGTCCAGTAGTATCGGCAACTACAAAAATGAGAAAACATAGATTGAGGTAGTTTGAGCACATAATGAAACGGCCATTGCATGCTCCCGTAAGAACAAAAATTTGTTACTAAGAACTCGACACAGAGAGGTAGAGGTAGATCGAAACTTACCTGGAAAAAGGTATTTAATGGAGTGAGATATAGATTGGTGGATGGTGTGTCTTAGGATGAAATGGAGAAAAGTTATAAGCTTGGTGGAGGGTTAGAGTCATTGTTATCTCTATGTTTAAAAAATGGTCCCTTTTTTAGTCATTTTCATCTTCATCTCCCCCCTTCTTCTTTCCTTTTTTTTTCAACCTTCTCGTACTTATTATTGGATTCATCTATCACCGACCCCAATCAATTTGGATTAAAAGTGTTGTTGATATTGATGTTGATAAAAACCCTTTAATTCCCCCACATAGCATAGGAATTCTTTAAATGAACTCATGCTCCAAACAACATAGAAACCAATTAATATGACTATTTGTATTAATTGACTTCTTAAGAAATATATTTCCACAAACTTTGCTTTGTTAGCCTGTATGGTACTACCAAAACCTGTAAATCTAGTTGTTGTTGAATGTATTAGTGGAATCAAAGAGTTCAAACCCACTTTAATACAAGCATGGCATAAAAAAGTTTATCCAAAAAACAAAAACATGGCTCTTTCTTTCAATTCCCTCTCACTCTCCCCATAATTCTCCCCTTCTTCAACTTTTGCTCTTCCCACCACCACTGGTAACTAACTATACCCTTCCACTCTTCTTTCTCCGAATTTCTTTCATTTTGATGTTTTTTTTTCTTCATTCTTAATTTTCTCGAACTGTGACAGCTTCAAGGGTACACGTGATTCTGCCCCCGAACCCCTTGAACGGTGTTCGATTCTCCGTACCCAAAAGGAGGACTGACGCGGTGGTCGTTTCCGCCGCCGCCGAGGACGCGAGTTCGCCGCCGGTTCCTCCGGCGGAGAGCGACAAAGAGAATGTTTCCGTGGAGAAGCTTCCGTTGGAGTCTAAGGTGAAGGAGAGAGAGGAGCAGAAGCTGAGGATGAAGCTGGCGAAGAAGATAAGGTTGAGACGGAAAAGGCTTCTTCAGAAACGCAGGTTGAGAAAGAAGGGTAGATGGCCACCCTCCAAGATGAAGAAGTTAAAGAATCTATGATTCTCAATTTCAATTTGTTTTTTTGCAGGTTTAAGCTTCATTGTTCATTCTCTAATTTTATTTTCCAAGTAATGTGTATTGTTTATTTTGATAATTTTGTTGAGTTTCAATCAAGGATGCTTTGCTTGGTTTGTGTAGCTGTTCCCTATCTGTTGAGTTTTTTTGTTTTTTTTTTTTATCGATAAATGTTAGTTGTTAGGTTGGTAGAGGGATTCGAACCAGAGCCCTTCCCTCGCTCCCTTCACCTTACATCTTCTCCAATTTGGTCAATTAGTGTTTTCATTTGGTCCATGTTAACATTGTGTCATTTCACCAAAATGGATGATCAAATGCCACCTTTATGAATAGGGGCAGATCCAGAAAAAAAAGTAAGGGGGGCACAAAATTAGTGATGATGTGTTTTAGTATGCGGGGCGGCGCTTCTGAAATTTTTTTTTAAAGAAAATTAAAAGAACAAATTATTATAACAAAAGTGTGAAAAAAGTACAATTCAAAAGAGAAAAAATTGACAAAATTAGCATGTGATCGGTGCTTAAAAGTAACAAGAGTGTAACTACTGCATTCATATAAGTTACAAACATACATACTCACATTCACTCATTTCTTATTTTTCATCTTTTTTATTATTCTTTTTCTATGTTTTTCAATTTTTCCTCTTATATAAACATTTAAACTATTTTTTTATTTTACTTTATTTTATTATTATAAAAAAATTCTATTCTTGAGAATTTAAGGGGGACACTGCCCCCCAATCTAATACCTGCGTCCGCCCATGTTTATGAAATAGATGTGTTTTAGATTGCTTGGGAACTTGTTTTCAAAAGGGTAAGTGATGAAAACAAAGAGTTTAACTTTTGTACAATATTTACGTTGTTGAATAATTAGTAAATTATGATAAGTATGACTTTTGAACTTGGTTATTGTGAAAGTCTAACAAATTTTATTATACATATTATTACTCAAAAACAAATCAGTGAACAAATTCTTTCATTTAGTTGAGAAGGAAGTTGAGGAATAGAACAAGTTCTAATGCCAGAGTGGATGATTTGTACATGTTTGGAATACCTGTGTAGAGCCTCCAAAATTTCGTTTGAAACAAAACATACGCATACTATTTTGCAAAAATATGTTCAGAAGATCTGAACGGTAGCTCAAACAAAGGCTTAGTGTGCTTGGAAAACAGTTCTTCCCAACGTAAAGTGACATTATACTCAGTAACAACATTTTTGCTTCTCCTTTTACTCTATCAGAAAGTGAGCAAATGAGAATTCAAATGCCAATCCAAACACTGCTTTAACATAATGCTTGTGTATATAACTTGATTAAGGACCAATTGGTTAAATACTTATTATATACAAAGAGAATAGGATAAATAATGGAATAAGTATTATAGAAAATAACTCCATTTATTAATTGATCCCATTTTGTCGTGTTTTTTTTTTTTACATGGGAATATGTTCTCCAAGTTAAGTGCACGTTAGATAATGAAAAGAAATCAGTAAAGAACGACCATATCTGTCGTCTCACTCAGAAGAAACACAAGGAATGTAATGAATTCTGTCTGCTAGTGCAAGTATGATTTATGAATAATTAACACTTTTTTTGTTCTCAAATGCAATATCCATCTTCTGTTTATCAAAACCTGTTAGTGAATCTAAGGAAAACCTAATACTGAGTTCACTATTTTCAAAATTTTGGGAGCTTAGAATGAATCATGTTTCACACTTGTCTCCGCCAACTTGTCATCTTTTTTTGGAATCAAAATACTGCACTTGCCAATTGGCAGGACAATGCATTCCAAAACAAATACATACGGTACACTTCGTTAACTTAGCAATCAAATTGCCCAGTACAAGTACTAAACATCTAATGGGTACTTAAATGGCCAAACGCAAAAGTTAGTGTAACGTTGGTTCCTAGCCCCCCCATTTTCCCATTGCCATCCCAATATTTTCTAGGTTTGAGGGGTATGGGTCTTCAATTTGTTTGATGGTGGAGGTGGGTAAAGTACTCAAACAAAAAGGATTTCTGTACAGAAAAATTGTTTTTATAAAACCCCTTGTAAGTACAAATTATGGGGAGACCTTCTCCACGGTCCGACAATATATACATACCCCATTATAAAATTAAGAACATTTTGTACTAAAAGATGTAAGAGCTTTGTGGAAACTAATCCTAATACTAGAACCCAGTAAAAGCTGAAGGTGTGGAGCATTTCCTTTTCTTTTCTACATATTACTAGTCAGCAGAGTATTAAATGTTTTGGCTCTCCAGGGTCAAGCTTGTTTTGAGCGATAATGCACCTCACCGTTGTCCAATCTTTATCTCAAAAAGGTCAAACCAATGTATCACCTCTAAGGATATTAAATTTGCAGAGCGGGCAAGTTGCTTTTGTCCGAAGCCAACGGCCGATGCATCCACAATGAAAATGGTGTGTACAGGGAAGGCGATACAGTTCTTCTCCTTCAACATATGGACACAGGCAGATACAGCATTCCTACAACATAATCAGAAGCAGTTCAGTTGTCTTTCAGCAGTTTCATGATGCATTTCAACTGTATGCAAAGCAACAAAGAATCAGGGTAAGTAGGTTTCATGTTGTAACAAGTTTACATCAATTTTCATCCCCAAGGAAAAAAAAAAAGCTTAAATTTTCACTTCAATTTTGGTTATGCATTTCAGGTTGTAAATAAGTTCACTTTTGAAAGAACCCACTACCAAGAATCCTTAAACATCAGATACACAATTCGCAGAGCCTTTTTTTACAACTTGGGAGCTTTTTAGTGCAGAGAGAATGGTCAGACATGAGTTACACCACTAATGCCTAATCAGACAGCAGAAAAAAGTGAGGAAAGTCTCATAATTTGAAAAAACTGTCATTGCTATTGATTTCTAAATATAGTAATACTAAAGAATGCATACTGATATTTTAACAAGAATCCCTGTGAGAGAAGGATGAAGCTCAGAAACTTAAATCAAAATTCTAGTTTCCGTTAATAAACTTATGCATGATTACATTAGATGTACTAGACAAAGAAAAAATGCAATGCAATTGAGTAATCACTAATCAAAGGATAGATCAGACCAAATATCAGAATAACATAAAGTTAACAAGGCAGTTAAAGGGAAGAAAATTTAACATGGAAAGACATCAGTTACAAGGTACAAACAACAAAATGATATTAGCACCAAATAATCACTACTTGGGAGATATGAGAACACAGTCAGCACTCACAGAATCATCTGGATGGAGAGAAAGTTCACTCATATGGCTTCCATTGCATGAATCTACTCTTCCTTTAACAAGTTGCTTCTTGTTGTCATCAACCATCACCAATGAATTTGACTGACTAAACCTATACATAGGAAGTGACCTGATATCTTCTTCTGATGCACCTTCTCTGATTCTCATAGCATAAGCTAGTGCTATTATTGGGATGATGCAGAAGAGAGCAAAGAAAACTATACATGCCATCCCAATGCAAAAGATAATAAAAAATACGTCAAAGGCTAGAAAGACC
>PYAF01005814.1:1107041-1128622 GCA_007407185.1 Glycine tomentella | reverse complement strand
ATCAACCATCACCAATGAATTTGACTGACTAAACCTATACATAGGAAGTGACCTGATATCTTCTTCTGATGCACCTTCTCTGATTCTCATAGCATAAGCTAGTGCTATTATTGGGATGATGCAGAAGAGAGCAAAGAAAACTATACATGCCATCCCAATGCAAAAGATAATAAAAAATACGTCAAAGGCTAGAAAGACCTCTGTTAACCTGCAGAAATGTGATAATACATTATTGAGCATCCTATACACCCAATACATCATTTGAAAACAGAACAGTAAAGAATTACATTATAAGAGGAAGTAAACAAACAGGTAGTAAATTAGTTATATATACCAATAAACAATATTGCTTATTCTGGCTGGAGCTGAGTATTTTTAAAAAGTCTGAAGCAACAGGCTCAACGAGATGCCTAATCCCAACAAAACAGAGTCAAGCATATGCCTAATCCTCAAGAGCCCACTTTTTGATCAAAATTTATCTCAAAAGATATTGGGAGCCTTTACCAAAAAAGAATCCTATTTATGCACCATGTCATGTAAAAGGTAACTCCCAATTTCCAGTGTAAGCATTAAATACATAGACATCACAAATATCAGAAATCAATCTTCATTGGATTCTTCTAATAATATTCATTAGGGGAATGAATAAATATTTACAATAAAAAAAAACTACACCCAGGACCTAACAACATATTACACTTATTATTACTGCCATTGGGATTTGCTTTATTTAAAGTATTACCATTTATCACATTCGTAATTAATAGACTATAAACAAAAAGTCTACTTTCAGGCATACCAAAATAGATTCTAGGGCCTTACCAGAAATGCAATGTTGGACCCACTAAAGCAAAACCAAGAAAAGTAAAGACAAATGTCCTCTTGAAATCCAGTGACGGCACTTGGTCTATCACAAGCTGCAGAAAATAAGTTTAAATTTATTAAAAACAAATTGAACATATATAAATGAATGCATAGACATACAATGCTTTGAAAAGTAAATCTAGTATTTGCCAAAAAATAATCCATTTAGCATCAAATTCAAATGTAATGTCACGTCACATCAAGCTTGATACTATAAGCAAAGAGGATAGACCAAAATGTCATGTAAGCCAAGAGATAAAAATTCAGATATCAAAAGAAAAAGTAAAAGGAATCAATTTCCCACTAATAAATTGCGGAAATAACAGAAGATACATAAGACAGACATAAAGTAGGGCATCCAGTAAAGCCCAGCTCTTGTTGAAATCGGAGCTTAATATATTGCACATATCTATCATCTTATAGTCTGTCACCTCTGTAAAGTAATTTAAACCAGACTATCTTGAGCAAATGACTGGCAGGGCTAAACATGTTCATTTTGTTGGAAGGTAATTAGCAGTAACATTGGAGATATAAGGTTGGTTGGGTGGTTGGGTGAAAAGTCCCAAGAAGGGTGGGAGGAAGAGGTCGTGGGTTCGAATCCCTCCGCTAACAAAAAAACTAACATTTAACAACTAACTTTGGCCGATCAAAAAAAAAAAAATTAGCAGTAACATTGCCCCACTTAGAGGGAGTCCAAATCAATGTATTACTAACTTAAAAAGCCAACCCCACGATCAAGGCATTGCTTTTCTTGAATGTAGCCTAAACTCAATGTTCAAAATATTTTCGAACTAGCACTTTCAGTTTATGGTAAAATTATCATGAATGTTCTAAATAAATGATGCAAGTCTGATGCTGTTTGGCTTTCTTTAAATGTCGGTTCCATAGTCTTCATTCATAACGTCACATCCTTATTCAAAACAACTCTTGATTCCATGAATTTGAGAATAAAATCTTCTCTGACGCTCTTAAATTCTAGGGGAAACCTTGCATAGTCCAGTACTTTGTCCACACACAAGGTGCATATTAACATAAAACAGAGCAGTTAAGCCATGCTATAGTAACATAAAAATTAAAGAAATACTCTGTTCTATGCAAAAATTGTCTCTATGTACATCATACATTTTGAAAGTGATGAGATATATCAAAACATTTTGAATTAGAGTAATACCTGGCAAATCAAATTTCCAATTAGATTCAAAATTGCAGATGTTGGAGCTTTCACGGCAACAGGGTATTTTCCAAGAAGAGCCAAGTACCTATAGTAAAAACCATGTTAGATTTTCAACAGAAAGCTATTTTCAATGTACGTATTTAGATGAGCGTTGACCAAATAGATTTTGAAATCACGTGATCTATATTTGAATATTTTTATTATAAGTACAAGTTAGAAGCAAAACTCAGTAAAATTTTTATCCAACGCAAAAGATATTTGGAGTTCCTTCAACTTAGAATCGGTTCCTCTGTGAAATTAAACATGTGAAAAATTACAAAAAAACATGTTAACTAGTGATAGTGTTTCAACGTGATTCTGGAGAATTCATGGTGAAACCAAAGTACCAAACACGGACCAAGTCTAAAGGTATGTTTGGTTAACTGTTCAAAAAGTACTTTTGGGTGCTGAACATATATTTGGAGAGTAAGCTCAATTTGTGACATGTTTGGTTACCCTGAAAAGTATATTTACATGTTAAAATTTCGGCTGACACTACCAAACTAACGACTAACGTTTTACCGATAAAAAGAAAACTTATTTGAGTCAAGTTTGCAAACTTTAAACCAAACATGCAGTAAGAGTTTTTTGCAGACAGAAGAACAATAAGTGGCCTTACACTAAAATGAAGGACACATGACAACATAACGATAGGAAGTATGGTATATGCTAAGATTCATGAATTTTGTTTACCATGACAAGAAGGACCACATGTCTCCTCCAACGCCGGCGCCGCCAGAATCGGGACCGTCAGAGCCGCCGCCACCGCCGGCGCCGCCACGTGGGCCGTTTCCGCCGGAGCCGTCGTTGGAGAGGGCGGAGAGGCGGAGGACGGTGGGTTTGAAGGGGGTGGCAGAGTTTTTGAAGTTGAAAGGAAGGGATTGAGAGTGGAGTGGAGTGAGAGTTTGAAATTGTTGAAGGCGAGTGGTGTTTTGACGAAAAAGGTTGAGGGCACGGGGCGAGAGGAGGAATTTGTGCGCGTGAGCGCACAATGCTCCTCCATACACCATTCTTCTTTTCCAATTCAAAAGGGTTTTCTGCTGTGTCTGTGTCTGTACTGTGAGTCGATGGATTTGTAATTTTTTTTAGACTCACTCACTCAGCAACTCGGCCCCAACCAGTGAACAGGCCCTATGTTTCACGGGAGACAAGAAAAAACAAATGCGATGTTTTTAAGAATCATAATAAAATATGTGTAGACGGTAATGCTAATGATTAACACTACTCCTTCTCTTATTAATGATAAGATTGTTTTCAGAAATTTATTATTTTTTATGATTTTTTTTAATTTTTAGATGTATTAAACTATTAATTTTTTAAAATATTTTTACTTGATTATTTACTTGAAAAATAATTAAATAGATAGAGACATAAGAAAAAGATAATAGAATTATGTAATTTTAGTCCTTTTATTAGTTTTTTCATGATAGAGCTAATGTTACACGCGAAAATTGGAAATAAAAATTACAAAAGGTTAGTAGGGGGTTCGAATCCCCACTCTTTCTCCCTAATTATACAAACATCATCACTATGTCCAATTTTAGTTAAATATATAAATAAAAATTTATGTTATTTATAACTTATTTTGGAGACCAAAATTTCACATACGCTTATTACTACTAAATAGATTGCTTATACACAATGAAATAAATATGCAATTTAAAAGTACTGATGATGTTGAACTTAATAAAACACACTTTGTATACTTTTCTTTGTTAATGTATACAAATTAATATTACATCAAAGCTAATTGAAATGGACTTTTTTTAACAATTCAAACGTCATGAGAACTAAAATTAATACATAAACCGATAAACCTCCTATTATTGTTTTTTTCCTTGTTGAATTCGTTCGAAAAACAACAATACAACAACGTCAATCAGAATTATTTATTTACTTCGAATGATAAATACAACAATAATAATACTTACTTATTTTGAAAAAACCAGCCCAAACTCAAAAGTCAGCTGCCAATTTCGTCATGCAAGCCATTCTTTCTCCTTATATAATTGTTTCCTGATGTGCAAATTTTTGCTTCCGCATCTCTCATAAAACTCCATAGCAAGGTTGTTAAGATCGTAATTTTACGTAGGATCGGGGGAGGGGATGAAAGATCGTAAATCGGGGATCGTAAGATCGGATCGAGATCCTACTAAGAAACTGCAGAAAGAAAAAAGTGGGTACGGAAAGACTTTAAATAGCAATTATCTAAATTAAAATTCAAAGCCCATTTAAAAAATATAATATGAAACTGCAGAAAGGAAAAAAGGGGGGTACAGAATGCAAATTTGGCCCAAATAACTTAACCCTAGCTTATACGATTCTTTTCTTCTTCTCTCTTCTTCTCTCTTTCTCTTCTGTGCGCCGTTTCTTCTCCTCTCTTGCTTTACATTTTTTTTTTCTTGCCACCTCCACCCTCCTCTCCGGCGATCTCTCCGTCAATTAATATCACCACCTCGGACGAGAAAGGGAGAAGGCCAGAACGGAGAAGGGAGAAGAGAAAGGGAGAGCCAGAAGCGGAAAGGGAGAAGAGAACCTACCTGGATGCGCGCAGTCGGGGGAGGTCGCCGGTCAGGTGAGCAGGTCGCAGCTCCAGGGCCAGGTAGCTTCTCAGTTTTCGTTCTGGTTCGAAATCGAACCCTAGAGCTTTTAACCCAGCGCGTTGTGGGATCGGTGAGGATCGGAGATCCTACGATTTTACGATCAAAATCGCGATCCTACACCGATCCTACCCCTTCCCGATCCTACACGCGATCTGGATCGCCGGCCGCCGGAAAAATCGTAGGATCGTGCGATTGCACGATCCGACGCGCGATTTTAACAACACTGCTCCATAGCATTGAATACTTTTTGATGTTTTAATACACATTTTATAATCTGTTAAAAAGTAGTAACTTTGAGTAATACTTTTATACGCATTTTTAACTATTACTTTTAATAGTATTTGGTTTACGAACAGTAGTGAAGACATACACTATGGTCCAGTCGGATATGTTTCGAAGTTGAGTTTTAAAAGAAAATATAGGAGATAACAAATATTTTAAAATGAACAGAAAACTATATGATATTTATAAATAAAAAATTAACATCATTATCAAATTAAAAAATATTTGTCAGAAAATAAAAAAAGTCGTCCCCTCCTTTCCCTTCTAAAAGCTAAACCCTCATACATACCCTAATAAGAACATCATTATCTACAATCTACAATCTACAATTATATACATATGCATCCGAGTCACTGCATAAACACTTCAAATTCAAAATATAAGGAGAGAAAGAGAAGAAAACCTTCATAACTATCATAGCCATAGGCTTCTTCAGATATTATTTGCTAGTTGCATTGCACCATCATTTCTCAGTGCTCTTATCATATTCATTATCATACATACTGAAACATAGGTCCTAGCATGATTGTACACAATCAAGCTAACTAGAAGCACAGACAGGAGTCACAGATGCTTGCCTAAGCTTCAAGAAAATAAAGGTTCTAAAGTGATTTATCTAAACTTTGGTGAGCATCAAGCTGCTTGGGAGAGCAATGGTAACACCATTCATTTTAGCAAGTGTCTTTGCAAACACCCTAAACTTCCTCAGGTCATCTTAACTACATCGCTCCACTTACCACCTTTTAGAGAATCCTGCTGGAAGATGACATAATCAATCAGAAAATAGTTTCTCTTTTCTAAAATTGATATACAAGAGTGATTAACAGTTAAAATTTTACTTCAACCAACGTTAGCATGATAACCTAAGCTTTAGGCAAAGCCACTAAAGCAAATGCTCCAAGAACATGACATGTTAGCATGATAACATCACCATAAGACCGTTTAACAATAAATGTGAGTTTGAAATACATCACAACAGAAAGAAGACTTAGAGCACTATGCTAACCAACTGGCAGATAACACCATAAAATTTCTGAAATTCCACACTTTTCAACATGTTAAGAGTTGTCCTTAATTTTTCATCTGCATAATATTAGAAGACAAGTTCAATATATGATGAAACAAAGCCTATTTGAAGTTGAAATATTGCTGTCTGAAACAGAATCAAGAATTAAATATTATCCTGTAGGAATTATAATGTGACACTGACATCAACATTATTGTTGAAAGACTTTAAAATCAGAAGTACTGTAGTGTGTAAAAGGTGATTTCACTCATGAAAAAGTTGACTTGAAATATTGATACCTATGATGCTAATTGCTAAAGTCTTTCAACATTTATCAGCTCTTAGTGTGTACACTGTTAAAGTACTTTATTATTCATCAGCTTTAGAATGAATTAGTCCTTTGGTCCAAAGGCCTAAATCAGAATGGAATATTTAGGTCTTTCAGCTAACTGGCATCCACTTTCACTTGGTCATTTGATTTCAAAAAGGATGGATTAATTATGATTAGCAGAAAATAATGAATACAAATGGAACAAATTTGATGAACAAATGAGGAGAATGACTAAATGATAACAATATCTATGATGACTCAAACTCTAACCATGAGGTTAATAAAATGTTAAAAGAACAGATCAGAATCTAATCCAATAGATAAATAAGCAAGGGGAAGCATAAGGCTACATAAGCCCTCAAATATTGAGTAATTCATCCAACAAGTTTGAGTTAGTAGAATAGTAACCAAAGACAAAACATTGGGTAAAATATTGCTGTATCCTGTGGGGGTGCATAGTGCATAACCTGTTCTGCAGTGAAGAGGTACAAAAATCTGAAGCCCATCCCTTTCTTCTTGAGAAGATTTTCAGCACACTTGATCTTCCGGATGTTCTAAGCCTCTTGTGCAAGAACCTCCATGAATATAAAAACTCTAGAGCTCTTGCACAGGATGATTCACAATTTGAAATTGAATCAAAGGTAAAAAGAAAAAGTGGAGGTACAAAGTGTAGAGTATAGGAGCCAGGGTCCTGTGAGAGAGAACCAACTGGACAGATGTAAAATGCCTTGACGGTAAATGTTTGTTATTTGAGAGCGAGCTAGTATGCATGGAGAACATGCAACAAGCAGGAGATTTCACGTCTTTAACAGAATGCAAATGACAAACATGGCAATTGGCAAGTGGTATATCAAGATCAACAGAATGCAAATAAAACATTGCACAGGATAACAAAAGTAGAAGGCAATGAACTCAATAAGCCCAATACCATGTTAAGAATTTCTCCAATTGATCAAGGGGATCTATTCTCCTCACAATTCTCCAAGAAAGGAATCACCCAATCTCCTGGTCTTTCACCTTCCTCATTTACTTCACAGGCTACAACATTACTCTCTTCCTTATTAGACTCATCACAATCTAACAATTGTTTGGTTTTCCTACACCCTAACAACACAAGATCCAACATATTCCTACGCGTCTCATACACGGGATTCGGCTCAACCAACCCTCCTTTCCTATAAGCTTCCCTAAGAAAAACAGTTAGAGTCTTCCCTTTAGTAGATAAGTAAAATATACCAGGGTGCCTCAGCAGCAATTCACGCACATTAACTTGGATACCAAAGTCCCTCCGAAAATGAGCCAGCTGATCAACCTCGACCATCTTTTCTACAGTCAAGCTCAACAGCTCATGAAGAACAGCCACAGCCCTCTTCTCATACCGCTCGATCCCTCCACACGTCCTCACCCGAACAACCTCCTTCCTCTCGTAAGGCTTGGCGTAAGGAAGCCTTTGCCAATTCTTCAACCTCTCTTTAAACCCTCTCTCGAACTTAAACCCAGTTGGGAAACTAACGGGGAACGCGAACTTGGTCTCAAACTCACTCAACCACTTCTCAGCGTACTCCTTCTCCCTCCATTCCTCAACCCGAGCCACCGCCAATTCGGCGTCCCAATCAACCAACTCCACAACCTCTAAATCAACCAATCTGAAATCCGCACTATACTTGCCAAGAATGGAGTCTCTGAAATCCTCGGGGAGACCCAATTCTCTCTTGAACAACCTCAAGGCGTGCAAACGAAGAGTGCCATTCAATGACATCATTAACAGCTTCTTTACCCTCTTCACTGCCTCCGTCTCTTGCTGCTTAACCACCAGCCCTTCGAGCAAGATCAACTCTTTCATCCTTTTGGTAACCCTGCAGCACGTGTTTTTTCTGAAAGGGTGGACGAACACGTGGAACACGTGGGGGTATTTGCGGAGGAAGGGCCCCACGGGGACGTGGAGTCCGAGGATGTTTCGCCAGCGGGAGAGGAGGGTGAGGGAGACGAAGGGGCCGCGCTTGCGCGTGGACATGAGATGGTGGGTTCTGAGAACAAGGTCGAGTCTTTTGAGGTGGGACATGAGTTTGTCGAAGTGGGGGTCTCGGACTCTGTCCTCTAAGCGGGTTTGGGCGGAGACGGTGGGTTTCTTCCATCGCCGTTGGATGAAGAGGGTGAAGGGGGAGGGGGGTGGAGGGAAGATCCTGTGTTTGAGGATGCACGAGAGGCTCATGGGATTGGAATTGTGCAGTGGTGAAACGTGGATTCATGGTTGTTGATGCATTGCGCTGATGCTGTGTCTCACAAGGTTTTGCTTTGGGAGTTGCAGAAGATGCTGGTATAAGGGAAGCACGAAGGGTTTATGCAGCAAGAAAAACAGAAAAACTGGACATTAAGAGGTTTACACCTGAAGAAGGCAACGATTTTTTGGGTCCGTTTGCAAAGTGAAAGAAAATTGAGAAAAAAAAAAAAAATACGTACAACATGGTTTTTTTTTTATTAGAGAAAAAATGGAAGAAAAATATGAACAAAAGTTAACTTAAAAAAAAAATAAATCTTTTTTCTTTCTCATTTTCTTTCCTCTCTACAAACAAAGGGTTTATGTCGTTTTTGATAAAGAAAAAAAAAAGAGAAAAGGATGCTTTTGATAAATTTATAATTTAAACAAACATTTTATATTCTATGCATACCAATTCTGCAGAAAAAATAATAATTCTATGCATACCAATTTGTGAAAAGTCAATAAACAAAAAAAAAAACACAATTTGTGAAAATCATTTTCTTTTTTTCAACAACAATACTTGTGTGATAAAAACCAAGGGATATCTTTTTGTTGAACGATACACTTGAATTGTTGTAAATATGTGATACTTAGGTTTAAGTTTGATTTCGATAAATACAAAAAATACTATCGTTGAAATTTTGTTTTATATATACTACATACAATTTGATTATTTTTTTACTCAATTTTATTATGTTTCATCTTAGTGTAGTTAGATTCAATTTTTTTAACCAAAGTTTCAAACTCAAACTTTATAGATAATTAAATATTTTTTTTTCAACAACAATACTTGTGTGATAAAAATCAAGGGATATCCTTTTGTTGAACGATACGCTTGAATTATTGTAAATATGTGATACTTAGGTTTAAGTTTGATTTCGATAAATACAAAAAGTGCTATCGCTGAAAATTTGTTTTATATATACTACATACAATTTGATTATTTTTTTTACTCAATTTTATTATGTTTCATCTTAGTGTAGTTAGATTCAATTTTTTTAACCAAAGTTTCAAACTCAAACTTTATAGATAATTAAATATATAAATATAATTAAAAATAGATTTTATTTTTAAAAAGTGGGAATTGTAAACATTAGTAATTGAGGGAGTCAGCTTCATATTTCAATTATAATTTAGTGGAGGGGATTGGATATTTTTATAATTGTAAACATAGTTTTAAAAATTGACCTTATTGAAATATTGGGATAATGATTGAACTAATAAATCATTAATTGACACGCTGATTAATCTACATTAAAAAAAATAGAAACTTAAAAAAAATTCAAAAAATTACTACATATGAAGAGTACTATCATATCAAATACCTAAAATAATTAAGCATAAATACTTCTTAAACATAACATATTGAACAAGTAATATCTAAAGTAAATGAACAATCACATTCCGACAAAGCAAAATGTGTAACCAAAGAGAGAACATATAACCAAGAAATCATGGTTCACAACATATTAATAAGAAAATATCATAAATTCATAAGCTTGTAAACAAAAGAAGATGAAAGTAACGAATGTTCGACGACTTTAGAAGGTGACATTGATGGTGGTGAAAAGAAATGTTGTCGAAGATAAGGAGGGAGGAAATGTTGCCGACAACGAAGGGTGAGGACCAAAGACCGTTAAGATTTTCGAAGGAGTGAGACAATCAAACACAAGTCTTATCTTATCTTTTTTTTTTGTTTTTTAGTAATTAATGTTAAAACAAAGTTGTTTTGAGTAATTTTTAAAAAACTGCATACCTTGAAAAACATTTCCAATTTAACCACATTTGGATCATTGATTCAACTTTGTTGGGTCACATTTGACCATTTGAGTTAAATTGAGTTGACTGCATGATAAATTTTAAATTTTATTTTTATCAAGAAAATAATAATAAATATTGCTATTTTATTAAGTAAATAAGGTAAAGGCCAAGGTGAACTATGACCTTCACTGGTAAATAATGAAGATTGCTATTTCAATGTCTTTCTTTTTCACTATTTCATATGCTAGTTTGCTAGCTACTCTATATTTGCTCACACACATGAATGTGGAGTAGATGTCTTAATTTCTTTTTCTTTATTTTTTTGGGTTGAAAGAAAGAAGAAAAAGCGGGAAATGAACAAGAATTTTACACTGAATCCATTCCAAAGCTAAAACTCTACTCTCTCTCTCTCTCTCTCCAACGGGAACCGAACATGGCTTCCTTCCCTCCCCCTGGTTCACTCACTCTCTGCGAAGTCAATCGTGACCTAAGTAAGTATTAACTCTCAGTCCCTTTCTCTTTTTTACTTTTTACTGCTTCGCTTCTCTAACTATGAATTTCTCTCTCTAAATCTGCAGTCACCGTCGACGCCCTCTCCGACGATCGAGCCAACCAAACCTACGGAAAAATCCTCGTAACTATTCGCTTTAATACACATTTCACAATTCCCACGATTTTTCACTTCCTGATTTTATTTCTTTACATTATTTATCTATTTATTGATATTAGGGATTGGTGTTCAGTCCCGTCCCGTTTCACAATCTGGAGAACGACGCTTCCGATCAGGGAGGTCCAACAGCGACGGCGACCGCTGCCGGAGAAAGCGTTCATAGGAAAAGTCCGGTGGCACTCTTGCAAGGGCTTGTAAACAACTATCTCGGACGCCTCTTTTACCCTAACGATGTATGCTATCCTTAATTCATATCACTGCTTGCATTACAGTGTAATTTAATGTGATTTTATAGTGTGACGTGATGTTATTTAAATGCTAATTGTTGTGCTGTGTAGGTGCATTTGTTGCCGGAGGTTGATCTTCAAGGAGTAAGCTGGCACCCTAATAAGCATATAATTGCTTTTATCTCTGCCCCAACACAAGTTTTAGTTCGTGATTACCAAGAGTCTGGTACTGTACTTGTTATGGTCGTGAGACATGTTATTAGCAACTTATTTTAGGCTTTGTTTGGATAAATTTTTCAACACACACTTATAGGGGAAGAAAATAAAATAGTAAAATTAAGCTTTTCCTATAAGTTAAAAGTAGCTTGTGTAAGGTAAAATGAGCTCTTGGATAAGCTAAATGAGAGGGCTTCTATAAATCAGCTTATACATGAGCTAACTATAACTTATAGGAATTTTTTTTTTCTTTTCATTTCATCACCTTCTTTTCTTCTCTTATAAGTGTTCTTTGAAAAGTTTACTCATTGTTATTTTTGTTGTTGTGTTATGATTCACGTGTTTAGTAAATGCTGATTGATACTTTGACATTGTAAATAGAGGGAAAGGATCCGAGTATTTTGACAAATGAGTCGCAGAGAGATGTTAGAGTGCTGGAGTGGAGGCCCAATGGTGGGAAAATGCTTGCTGTGGGTTGCAAGTGAGATTTTGTGTTTGTGTGTAGTATTTATGACAAATGCAATGTCAATTGGTTGAGAATATGCTTTATTGTTTACTGGAGTTGGGTTTGCTGTTGCAGGGGTGGAATTTGCATGTGGGCTGCTTCTTATCCTGGAAATGCTGCATCTGTTAGATCTGGAGCTGCTTCCTTTTTAGGAAGTTTGTCTAGAAGCTCAGGGAATCGGTATATCCTGGTCGATTTTCTTCGTAGTCCATATGATGAGCATATTAGTGCTCTAAGTTGGAGTCCAGATGGAAGATATCCTTATTTATGTCAAAAATTGCTTCTTATTTTCTGGTTTTGCTACATGTTTGCCAAATACGATATTGTTGTTCTGCTTCTTACTTTTGTAAGAGAGGCTGCTGTATGATTGTAAATTGCTTTCCACAATTTACTAGCCATGGTTGCCAAATTTACTAGTTTAAGGCATAAACTTGAGTGGTGACAATGATGGGTAATTTGAAAATGCTGCACAATTTTATTTTATTTTTCACTTTTGATGTTGTCTTTTGGTTACTTATGTGTGAATATGACAGTATAATTCCCCCCCTTCTGTTAAAGTCACGAATTTGTGGTTTGTGTTGCTTGATATGGATCTATTATAAGTTTTTCCTTCTTTTTTATTTATTTAAAAATTCACAATTTTTTATGAATAGCAAAATATGATTTATTAATTAGCTATTTATGAAAGTAGGTATAGGCAAAGTCAGTGAGCTTTTGAGATAATTTACTCTCTCCACAATTTCACTTCAACTTTGAGTTTGACTAACTTAATTACTTTACTATATAAATTTTCAATTTTTTTGGATGTCTATAAAAACTGTACAAGATTCTGTAGGAACCTTATTGGTATTTTATCTATGATTATGATCAATGCAAGAAGATATTTACGTTTTTTTTTTTTTTCTTTTTTAATTTTAAATTGCTTTTACTCTACCGTTATTTCTTAACCCATTTTCACATACTTAGCATCTGCTTCATATGAAAGCTCCTCATTCACTGTATGGGATTTTGCTCAAGGTACAAATATCTTTCTTCTCATAAGTTGTTTGCACTTTACTCTGTGACATCCATTCGAATTTTTGAATTTCTGGTTAGGTGTGGGAACACCCATTCGACGTGGATTAGGAGGCATATCTATGCTGAAGTGGTCACCTACTGGAGATTACTTCTTTGCTTCAAAATTGTAATGCAAAATGCTAAAGATGAATTGTTTATTGAACATGTACTGTTTATTCACAAACTCATTATTATGTTCTCATACAGTGATGGAACATTTTATCTTTGGGAAACAAACACATGGACATCAGAACAATGGTCATCAAGTAGTGGTTTTGTCAAGGTATATGCAGTTTACATTCATGTTTTGATGCACTTTGTTGACCTATGTATATTTTATAGCAAGATGACATTTAGTCCTTAACTTTTGCTTGTGTTTTGATATGTTTGACAATATTTTGATACTGTACAAAGAATTATCTTCAATAGTATGCTGTGCTAAAATTCTTCAGTTGGTGCTTAAAATGTAAGAGCTGTCCAGTAATATATTATTTTTTATTTATTTGGGGTGATAATGTTGTTTTTGTAATTAAAGATGAATTTATTTCCAAGAAAGAAAGTCCATGGTGGGAGGATGGAATATCCTCCTCCTCAGAAGAAACCATGGAGAAGATCATGGATTAACAAAGTGTTAGGAGCTGAATTAACATAGATGAAAAAAAAATAATTTTTTATTGCAATCTATCCCTTTTTTGGAATAGTGGGTTCCTAAAGATGAAAAAGATTATAGAACAAAACTCAGGTCTTTGAGAGCTTGCTCTCTCATAACCAAACACCTTGCCATTAAAATCCTATTTATAGTAACTGTATAGCTGTAACAGCTCTAACTACGTAACTTCCTCCTTATGTTTCTTTAGTTTCTGGTCCACTTGAATTGGCCCAACATAAAACCCTTCACTTGAAATGGGCTTGGGCCCTTGCTACAAGGTAAGGCGTTACATCAGTCCCAAGATGCAGTGATAAGTGAGCTAGAGTTCTTGCCTCAAGGCAAGGTGTTAGGTCTTCACCTAGATTTGGTGACAAGTAGGTCAGGGTCTCGACATGCAAATGGGAGAGCGTGACGGACAAATACCGCTCAGGGGTTAAGGATGCAATTTGGAAGTTGGAACATAGGAATCTTAACGGGTAAAAGGCCAAGGAAGAAAAATGAATATTGTTTGCTTGCAAGAAACTAAATGGGTTGGAGAAAAGTCCAAGGAAGTGGATGACACCGGTTTCAAGTTGTGGTATACAGGTATAAAGAAGAGTCGAAATGGTGTTGGAATTATGATTGATAGAGATAAAGTCGTTGACCTCAAAAGGAAAGGCGACAGGATTATGCTCATTAAACTTGTAGTGGGTGATTTAATTTTAAATATCCTCAGTGTGTATGCACCCAAAGTTGGACTGCAATCAAATGATAAGAACCAATTTTATGAAGATTTGGAGGAGGTTTTGAGAAGGATACCACGAGAGGAGAAGATTTTCCTAGGAGGAGACCTAAATGGTCATGTTTGTAAAAGTAATGGAGGTTTTGGCTATAGGACGAGAAATGAGATTGGAGAAAATATTGAATGTTTCACTAGTCTACGTTTTGATGCTAACGAACACCTTTTTCTGAAAAAGGGAGTCTCATCTTATCACTTATCATAGTGGCCAAAATCGCAGTCGAATTGATTTTTTTATGACTAGAAAAGAAGATAGAAATTCTTGTATTGGTTGCAAGGTCTACCCTAGAGAGTGCGTCGCTGCACAACATAAGCTGATAGTTTTAGAGGTTCAATTCAATAAAGTACTTAAAATGAGGAAGAGGATTCAAAACTCAAGGATAAGATGATGGAAGCTGAAGGGGGAAAAACAAATAGAGTTCAAGGAAAACATGTTGCATGAAGGGCTGTGGGAGTCTGTTGGAGAAACAAATGAAATATGGAATGAGATGGCTAAGTGTATCCAAAACGTGGGAAGTAAGGTGCTGGGAGAAAGCAAAGGAAACAGATTTCTAGCAAAGGAAACATGGTGGTGAAATAGAGAGGTGCAAGAGGCAATTAAACAAAAGAAGGCATGATTTAGATTTTTGCATAAAAGTTCCAATGATTAGAACTTTTAGATTAGCGAGAAAAAGTACAAAGAAAGCAATGCGGGAAGCTAAAGGCAAGGTTTTTGTCGATTTGTATAAAAATCTTGGGAGCAAGGATGGTGAAAAAGGTATATACAAACTTGCAAAAATGAAGGACAAGAAGAGTACAGACCTCACCCAAGTTAGATGCATCAAAGATGAAAATTAAAAACTTTTGATAAGAGATGAAGATGTAAATGGAAGATGGATGAACTACTTTAACAAACATTTTAATGGGAATGAGGATAAAAGTGAGGTGGACTTGGAGGACGCTTATGATGATCTGAATAGAAGATTTGTGCACAGAATTGATACACATGAAATTAAAGAGACTTTAAAGAGGAGGAAGAATAATAAAGTTTTGGGACCCGATAACATCCCTATTGAAGTGTGTAGAGGCCTGGGGGATGTGGAAATAAAATGGCTAACCTATCTTTTCAATAAGATTTTCAAACAAATAAGATGTCTGATGTTTAGAGAAAAAATATGTTTGTGCCTATTTACAAAAACAAGGGAGATATTCAGAATTGTTCTAACTATAGAGGCATTAAACTTATGAGCCATATTATTAAAGTTGTGGGAGAGAGTTATTGAACATCGCTTGAAGAGAGATCAAGGTTTCTGTACATCAATTTGGATTTATGATTGGAAGATGTACTATGAAAGTCATTTGCTTAATGTTACAATTAATGGAAAGGTATCGAGAAAAGAATAAAGACTTACATATGATTTTCATAGATCTTGAGAAAACATACGATAGTCCCAAAAAAAGTTTTATGGTGGGCTCTTGAGAAGAAAAAGTACCATTAAAGTATGTAAAAACATCAAGGATATGTATGATGGAGCTACCATGTGTGAAAGTTTGTAATGGAACATCAAGTTATTTTCCTATCGTGGTAGGTGTACACCAAGGTTCGACTCTTAGTTCTTATCTCTTTGCCTTAGTGATGAATGAACTAACAAAAGATATTCAAGAGGAACTGCCGTGATGTATGCTTTTTGCAGATTATATTGAGCTTATTGATGAGATCAAAGACGGTGTTAATAAGAAACTTAAATTGTGGAGAAACACTTTGGAGTCTAAAGGACTAACGTTAAGTAGGAGCAAGACTAAGTATATGAAATGTGAGTTTTCACTAGTAAGAGATGATGATTAAGACCATGTGTATCTACTTGGTTAGAGGTACCTAAGAAAAATGCTTTTAGATACCTGAGATCAATTTTGCAAAAAGGTGGAGAGATTGATAAAGATGTAAATCATAAAATTCGAGTAGAGTGGATGAAATGGCGGAGTGCATCTGGGTTGTTGTGTGACCCCAAAATTGCCCGTATTCTAAAAGGAAAACTCTATAGAACAACTGTAAAATCTGCAATGTTATATGGAGCTGAATGTTGAGCAGCACATAGGCAACATGAGTATAAAATAGAGGTAGCGGAAATGAGGATGTTAAGGTGGAAGTGTGGCTATACGAAGATGGATAAGATAAAAAATGAAGATATTCAACGAAAGGTAACAATAGTATCAGTGAGTTTTTTTTTTTATTAGCAAAATTAATATATATATATATATATATATTTATAAAAGAACAAGTACAAGTATTACTAATACAAAAACAATCCTAGCAACAAATAGCAGACCTATGGCAACCTAATACGTAGATAATACATGAACTAAGATGCCAAAGATCTGGCTGGATTGTAGGTGCCCCCCAATTAAGAGAGGAAAGAAAATCTATATGCTAAACCCTCCCCTGATTACAAAAACCTCCCCCAAATTACTGGACCAGAAATGGAAAGGAATGTCAAATCCTTTCTCCAAGTTTTTGAGCCACGTCCAGTAGTATCGGTGAGTGAAAAAATGAGAAAACATAGATTGAGGTAGTTTGAACACATAATGAAACGACCATTGGATGCTCCCGTAAGAACAAAAGTTTGTTACTAAGAACTCGACACAGAGAGGTAGAGGTAGATCGAAACTTACCTGGGAAAAGGTATTTAACGGAGTGAGATATAGATTGGCGGCAGTGTGTCTTAGGACGGAATGGAAAAAAGTTATAAGCTTGGTGGAGGGTTGACTCATTGTTATCTCTATATTTAAAAAATGGTCCCTTTTTTAGTCATTTTCATCTTCATCTCCCTCCTTCTTCTTTCCCTTTTTTTTTTTCAACCTTCTCGTACTTATTATTGGATTCATCTATCACCGACCCCAATCAACTTGGATTAAAGGTGTTGTTGATGTTCATGTTGATAAAACCCTTTAATTCCCCCACATAGCATAGGAATTCTTTAAATGAACTCATGCTCCAAACAACATAGAAACCAATTAATATGACTATTTGTATTAATTGACTTCTTAAGAAATATATTTCCACAAACTTTGCTTTGTTAGCCTGTATGGTACTACCAAAACCTGAAAATCTAGTTGCTGTTGAATGTATTAGTGGAATCAAAGAGTTCAAACCCACTTTAATACAAACATGGCATAAAAAAGTTTATCCAGGGAATTGATCTTCAGATATGTCTTTCTATCAGGACACAAAGATAGATTCAACTAAGACTGGAAGATTCAGAATTTATAATGTAAGCGGCAATAAGTGTTGAAATTTTGTATCACATTGTGGTGCTATAAAAGAGAGGTGATTGATCTTCCTTCCCAGAGAGAAGCTTCTAGAGCATGATGTTAGAACCATTACCCACTTTAATACAAACATGGCCTAAAAAAGTTTATCCAGGGAATTGATCTTCATATATGTCTTTTTATCTTATGAGTTATTTCCTTAGCCTTCTAGATTTATAACCTAACATTTTTTACAAATAAAGCATTTCCACCCAGGAGGTTGTGGATAGGAAATTCTCATAATTGGGAACTGTACAACAAGGAACTAGAAAAACTAAGGGTCTGTTCGGTTAATGTGAAAATACTTGTATAAATATTTTAAGAAGGTAGCTATCAAATAATCCTTGTATTGATCTGAACTGCATAAATATTTTAACGGAAGTAGTGTAATTTTTCTTGTCTAATAGCTATCAAATAATACTTGTATTGATCTGGTTTCTACTTTCAATTATGTGTGATCAGGGTGCAACATGGGATCCAGATGGGCGTATGATACTTCTTGCATTTTCTGAATCGTCAACTTTGGGATCTATTCACTTTGCATCAAAGCCTCCGTCATTAGGTATGTGACCTTTTCATTCAAAGATCTTATGTTAATTTGTTTATTGTTTTTGTATCTTGCTATGTTAATACAGGAGATAAATTGAAAAGGGAAAATAGAGAGAGGGATATAGAATATATTTATTATTAAGGTATGGCATAAATGTGACAAAATCTCTGAACTAACAAGTCTATTTATAGTGAATGCAGACCTCTAAAAGGCTGACAGCAAAGACCATGAGGAATAGTATTGCTCTTTTACCATAATGAATTTTGTGAGTTGGTTGGAAAAGGGAAAAGATTGATTGAGATGGAACAATGTAAAATATATTTCCCAAATGCACTGTCTGATTGTAACCAAAAATCTCCACGTTAAAAACTATGACCTTGAAAAGCACATATGCCCTCTACTTTGGGTGCACTACAAGTAATACATACTTTACTAGTGAACTTCTCAGAACACTGAACACATAACATTTATCAACAGAAACTATTATTAAGTTGATTGGATTAGTGAGCTGTTGATATTTGAGATGTGGATTTATTATTAAAATGTGTATGATTTTTGGCATACATGTATTAAGAGAGTGAAATACTGTAATAATTATGTCAAGTGTTAAGTGGGAAAGTTATAATTGGTTTATGGTCTACAACTGAAAAGTTCCCTGTAATGGAGTGGCAGGAAACTCATTTGCAAGGATCTTAGGGAGCTTGCGCATGATATTAACTTAATGGAAGCATGCAATGAAATTTTGATCTGGTTATTCTTAAGACTGTTTGAAGTCCTAGTTTTAACTTAAATTCATACTTCCCTGTTCAGTTCATTTTTAATATATGTGGTTGAAACATTCATGGTTGCAATTTGTCAAATTATTTTGGATTTTTTCTTTCTGAAATCTGATATAGTGCTAATTACTCATTGTTGACTTTTCAGATGCACATTTGTTACCTGTTGATTTGCCAGAAATATTATCATTGACAGGCAGGTAGAGATGAATTTATGTTTTTATGTTCAATAATTCTTTGAATGTTTGTGATCTTAAAGTCTTATCATTATTTTAAATTTCTTTTGATCAATTTCTTAGGATTGTAATAACATGCATTTTTCATCACCAGCTGTTCGTCTTTTCTCCTCCTGGTCTATAATAATGCAATTCTGATTCGTATGCTTGAATTAAAGTGGGGTTGCAGATCTTGATTTTTGATATTGTTGGAAAATTGAAACTATGTGGTTATTGGTTATCTTATATTATTTCATTCAGTCAGGGAATCGAAAAGATAGCATGGGATAATTCCGGGGAGCGATTGGCTGTGTCTTTTAAAGGTGGAGATGATATGTATAGGGGTCTGATCGCCATATATGATACAAGAAGGACTCCTCTTATATCTACATCATTAATGTGAGTTCATGGTTGAAAATGGTCCAGTTACTGGTCTGTTATTTTATGTCCAGTTTTTCTTTGATTGTTTTAATGTTGGATTTTGTTTTTTAATTAAGCATTCTATTTTTTTTTCCAAATACTATTTTTTGGGATATTAATCATTTGACATGATTCTCCCCCCCCCCCCTCCCAACCACAAATTATATGTTTTAGTGGATTTATAAGAGGGCCTGGTGACAATCCAAAGCCAATCTCATTTTCATTTCACGGGAAGTTTAAGCAGGGACCATTGCTTTCTGTGGTGAGTTTTCTTATTTCTATTTTCTTTTTCAAATCAGTTATCCATAATAGAAATATGCCTGTGATTCCATGATTAATTAATTATAGATGTCGTTCTATCATCTATGACATTTTTCCAATACCGGTAAAACTAAAAGAAAAAAAGAACATGATTGAAGTATTAGTGTTAGTAGATAATGTTTGGTTTCGACCGGATATGTTTAATTGTTCTGTTTCGGTATCATTTCTTACAGCACACATTTTAAGTTTTTGTATTTTTTTTCTTCTGCAGTCCTGGAGCAGTGGTTTTTGTTGCACGTACCCCCTCTTATTTCGCTCTCATATGCTTCCATAACAAGGATTTCTGTGAAATTTTGTTGGTTGTATACGATTGGGAGCAAGTGGACTTTGAACGCTAATGTCTTTTATTCAATTTTTTTATTTTTTATTTTATATTTTATGGTCTTGTTTACCATCAAAATAGGATGTTAATAGGATTCTGACTCAATGGGTATCATAATTAATGGATGGGGAATCTATTCATCACATGCCTTTTGGTTTTGGGTATATTTTATTTACTCACATAATTTTGTAGAATATCGTACCATCCAATTCTATCATACTCATTTATTATATTTTATAATTAAAATTTGAAAGTCTCAATTAATTTTTTCAATAGTTTAAGTTATATGTATGTAAGACATTTATATAGGCATCCAATAGAAATTTATCATGTGTATAACTTTTTTTAATCAAATTTAAGAATTTTATTTGTAGTGCTAGATTTGGATTATCTTTAAATGTTTTCTATGATTTTATATATTTTAATCGGTTAAAAAGCAATTTTAATTTTCTTATTTTGTCTATCTTCATTTTTGGTCTTATTTTAAAATTGAGACATTAATTCTTGAATTTTATAAAATCAATAATTTTGATTCTTTCATCTAAATCTAAATCAATAGGTAAACTGTAAAAAATTAATGTTGACAATTATAATTTTGTTTTTTAAATGAATTGAAATGTATTTAATTATTTTTTATCTTTTAATGGTGATTAAAAACTGATTTTTTTGGTAAGAAAATCCTTGATTTTTTTCGCAGGACAATCAACTACGGCAAAGCATGTTAATCACAATTTTGAATCTCTGTTAAATCTCATGCGGTGAATCCAAACCCAAAATTAATATTAAGGAAATATATATCATTTTGATAATTATTATGTTATTTTTATAATAATGTGATTTTTATTGATTTAATTCTTGAATTATATTTACATATTACAAGATCGTCTTTGTTAGATTTTGTCAAAATTGAAAATAAGAAGACATGTGAGAACATAAATAGCAAATGAATGACATATATTTTAGTATATTTTAAAATATTTATATTACATCGACTTTAATCTATATAAATGAGATAACAAATGATTTTAGATTAATATAAAATTATACATATATGGTGTATGTGAAAGGAATTTTTAATCCAAATGTGAGTTTAAAAAAAATATTATCTAGTTGAAAGTTGTAAAATTGGATAATAATTGTTAAAGTTATATGCAAGTCTAATTTGATCTCTCCTATATTTAGGAGGGAATCAAATTACATTGTAACTTGATATAAAATATGATTTTTATCAATAAAAATCACATTATTATAAAAATAACATAATAATTATC
>PYAF01005814.1:1072863-1101903 GCA_007407185.1 Glycine tomentella | reverse complement strand
ATGGGAGATATGAGAACACAGTCAGCACTCACAGAATCATCTGGATGGAGAGAAAGTTCACTCATATGGCTTCCATTGCATGAATCTACTCTTCCTTTAACAAGTTGCTTCTTGTTGTCATCAACCATCACCAATGAATTTGACTGACTAAACCTATACATAGGAAGTGACCTGATATCTTCTTCTGATGCACCTTCTCTGATTCTCATAGCATAAGCTAGTGCTATTATTGGGATGATACAGAAGAGAGCAAAGAAAACTATACATGCCATCCCAATGCAAAAGATAATAAAAAATACGTCAAAGGCTAGAAAGACCACTGTTAACCTGCAGAAATGTGATAATACATTATTGAGCATCCTATACACCCAATACATCATTCGAAAACAGAACAGTAAAGAATTACATTAGAAGAGGAAGTAAACAAACAGGTAGTAAATTAGTTATATATACTAATAAACAATATTGCTTATTCTGGCTGGAGCTGAGAATTTTTAAAAAGTCTGAAGCAACAGGCTCAACGAGATGCCTAATCCCAACAAAACAGAGTCAAGCATACAGGTTGGACAGTGACAGGTCTAGTTTGAAATAGTATTAGTAATTACAACTCCTCAAGAGCCCACTTTTTGATCAAAATTTATCTCAAAAGATATTGGGAGCCTTGACCAAAAAAGACTCCTATTTATGCACCGTGTCATGTAAAAGGTAACTCCCAATTTCCAGTGTAAGCATTAAATACAAAATTCCAACATAATGAAGCTTGTTAGTCCTAGGTCCAAACCATGGGTCATATCATTTAACTACTTATTTAGTTAAACCAATAGGAATATTATATTTCATCAATAGTTTTAAGGCTGAAAAAGCAAGAAAAATGTAAATTATATGGCTGTCTAGAGAGAATTGAGAAATAATAATGATTTCCAATAGAAAAGAAGGATCTTGTTTAACTTCATCTCAATTCTCCCAAAATTTGAAAGAAATTAAAAGAGAAATTTAGAACAAAAGCTTAGATTATACTAATAGAATCTGAAATTCAGAGTATTATTTATCCAACACAGGAAGCTTAGATCATACAACAGAAGATAATCCTCTATAGACTAGAAGCCACAAACAAGAAAGATAGAAAAGAACAGAGCACAAAGAAGCTGCAATGAGCAGTCCTTCAAAGGCCACCCAGGCTCCCACAGCCTATGCCAAATTCTATGATATTCCCCCTCTTCTCTGTACCACTCATATATACAACATGAGTTCCTTTCCCCCATGATTGCCAAATCCACTGTCACCAGTCCTTGTTATTATATTCTTCCCTCTCTCCTATCCTATCACTTGCTTCCACTTCCTTGCCCCTTTCATTGATTAGATTCCTACCTCCATTGCCCCTGTCCCTGCCCCTGGTACAATCCTTTTCATCCTGTGATACATGTGCAGGGCATTATCATTGTTAGGCATGTCCTACAGTCCTCCTTTTCCTTCTTTTATACATGTGAGTCAAAGGCCCATCAAATATTAAATTACAAATTTATGCTATTTGAAATAACACGTCAAGACAAATTAATCATGGGCAGACATATAACAATCTTCATTTCAATCTCCTCATTTATATAATTATATGGCATCCAAATGAAGACTGAACATTCTACAATAATCCCCTTTTCCAAACTTTTTAAGTATAATCTTCATTTCTATCTAATCCTGCTGAGGAGTCACGTAAGGAGGAACTTTTTTTTTTAGAAGTAAAATTCTTGTTTCCTTTTCAAACTGTTGTTTTACTTAAAGAAAAGAAAGAAAAAAAGGTTACCCAATTGTACAAATCTTGAGTAGTTCTATTATGCTTTCTTTGCATACATAATAACTTTTGTTATCTACCCCCTCCCCCACCCCAAAAAATAAGAAAAGCAAAACAAAATCCAAATTAAGGTTCTAACTCACCAGTAGAGACGTGGAGAATCTTCCAAAAGTGCTTGGCCACCCACAACAATCCAATAAAATCCAAACACCCACCAAACAGATGATGCCAGAGTGTTCATAGGCTCTAGCTTCTTCACAATGCTAAAAAAATAAATAATAAAGAGTGAAATGAGAGTGAATTTAATCATCTTCCAATGCAAAGGAATAAGAAAGGAAAACACACATGACAACAGAAGACCATTATTATTCTAAAGACAGTGTGAAGGAGGTAAGAATCTTCTAAAATAACTCATTTAGTTCATCACCACAAGGCGAACAAGTCTCAATATGTGATTCAGAAACAGCCCAAGTAAAAGAAGCACTTCCCTTTCCACCAATTCACCAAAATTTAGCAACCATAGTGGAAAAGCAAGTAAGCTTCACGGCCAATCAGCTCCTCCCAATACACAATAATAATAATAATAATCCATGACCAATTTTAAAAAGCAACAGCTATTCTAATAATTATAATTTCTAACTGTGACTAACACCTTATTAGAATAATAATTACAGCTATACCTCCCAACCTTAGACACATAATTCCGCATACACACTCTCCCTAACTTAAATTTCATTCATTACTAGCAACGAATCATCACCGCACGCCATCAATTCAACACCATCATCACATGTCTTCTAATGGCTAACAACATCACAGAGCTCCTCATCATAGTTCACAGTTCACACACACAATTTCAATTTTTAAAAAATAAAATTAAACGACGAAATACACTAAAATTTCTGCGAGAAAACAAATTTAAATTAAAATAATCAATTATTGACACAGAAATTGCAAAAAAAAAAAAAAAGAAAAGAAAGTAGTGCTAGTGAGGTATAGTTAGTTAGTTACCTATAGGTAGTGTGAGAGAAGGAATCGCGAATTCCGGTTCGGAATTCGAAGTACACGAACGCCATGTGAAGGACGCACTCGAAGGCGTAGCCGCAGAGCCAGAGCCTCAGCGGCGTCGACGGCCGCTCTCGGAGCGTGGAGAGGAGGACGCTGGCGGCGAGGACGACGAAGGCGAGGTTCCACACCAAGTCAAGCACGAGCACCGCGCGCGAGTACGCGCACTCGCCGGCGTCGGCGTCTCCGTCGTCGTCGGATCGGCGGTCGGCGCAGTCGGAGAGGAAGAGGCGGCGGCGGGAGGCGGCGACGAGGCGCGCGAAAGGGAGGGCGCGCACAGTGGTGAAAAAGCGGAGCACGGCCACGGGATTAGTAGTTCCGCTAATGACGTGGCGCTGCTGTTGGTCCATGTTAGAGAGAGAAAGAGAGAATTGGTGGGTTTAGGTTTGTGTTATTAAAAAGGGGTTAGAAAATGAAATGAATGGTGGTGATTCTAGGGAAGGTGCGTTTGGGAGTGAAACGACGTCGCATCGAGATGAGGACGTGGTTGGGTTTTGTTTAAGTGGAGCGTGGGTAGTTAGTGATAATCATTGGCTTATATGAATCGAATCGAATCGATTCAGAGTGTTCACTGAAAGGGAAAGTGCAAGAGCAAGAGCTAGTGCTGGTGCATTAGCAGCAACTACTACCAGCCACTCTTGTTGACTCTTTGCTTTAACTACTACTATGTTCACAGTTCTCACTCTTTTCTATCATAATCATCATTCAATTTTAATAAATGCTTTTCGGTTTCTTTAAAAAATTTGATTAGGATAAACTGTATTTTTAGTTTCTGGATTTTTACCAAACTTTTTTTCTTTTAAAAAAAACTTTTACCAACTTTTTTTTTAATCTCTAAATTAAGTTTGCAATTATCATGAAAAAAATATTTATCAGTAATTTATTTGATTTTGAGTAAACAGTATTGTGTTTTAATGGACTATTATCAAATTAAGAGTATATGTATTTAATCACACAAACTTCATATCGTAGATGTGGAATTCTCGATATGAGATTGTGTGTTAGAAATCTCAAAATCAATTAGTAATATAGTTGAAATAGAGTATTTAAGTGGAATGTAAACCTTATCTTACAAGCTAATTTTTTTTAGGTTGAATTAAGCTTATAATCCAAATTTTAAAATAGTATTAAAATTTATCCTAGATCTATTAATGAGTCACATTTACAAGTGTTGGACATGAGAAAATATATTTAAAAAAAAATTCAAATTTTACATTGACTAAAAATAATATCAAGATAAAATGTATTAATGAAGAACAACTCTTCTCCTACATACTAACTTTTGAAGTTATTTTAGGTTAAAATCTATATTGTAAGACTTACACTTCATCCTTTCTTTACCAATGACATCAATGTCTTGACCATAGTTCTTACTTGTGACATCCCCATTTTTGTGATCTTCTAATCATTTGATTTTTTAATAAATCAAATACTGTCAATGAAACTGGCGGAAGTATGTCATTTATATCGTTGCTAGCACTCTGTAGTGGATTTCGCTTTGGTACTATCTGTGTACAAAACAAACATAAAATTCGATGTTAGATCCACATACTAGCTTAATTATTATATTAATGGTTAGTTTTTAATAATAAAAGAAAGAGAATAAAAAAGTTACATGAACCTCTTTGGGGTTTGCGAAGCTATTTTCATCTAATGCATTTTCTCATGTGAGCATTGTCTTTGTTGCCTTAGGCTTTGTTTGCGAGTTAAGAGGAAAAGGGAAGAAAATAAATTCAACGAGAAGGAAGGAAAAGGAAAGAAAGGAAAATAAGGAAAGTTTCTTTCTCCTTGTTTGGGAGTTAAAAATATTTTAAGAGAGAGTAACAAAAAATTAATAAGATACTTTTATAATTTTGTTCTTATTTCAAAAATTAATACATTCTATATTTTACAAATAAAACTTAATTTTGAATTTGTAGCTGAGATAAGTTAGTAATTTTATTACTCTTCCTTCTAAAAACCCTCAAATTGGGAGAACAACAATTTTAATGGTTTGAAGGATTTCAGAGGAATTTTAAAAATCCTCAAATCATTTTTCTCAAAAATTAAAACTCCCAAACAAAAAGATGACACTACCTACACCTTTCCCTTCCCTCATTTTCCCTGTAAAATCTTTCTCCTAAACAAAGTCTTAGTTGCATTTGAGCTCTCAAATCCGTTTAGAGTGTGTTTGGATGAAGCATTTTAAAATTTCAGAGAATTTGAAATTCAGGGAAATTGAAATGCATCAATTAAAATTCTTGGATTTTCAAAATTCCTTGTTTGGATAAAACCATTTGAAATTCCTTTAATTTGAAATTCCTTTAAGGGAAATCTTAAAATTTATTTGGTTGCTCCCCACGTTTGCAACCTAGACAAGTCAATTGCTTTAAGGTGATGACATTTCTAGTAAAAGCAATTGTAATAAATAACAAGTCCAAGACCAAAATATAGAAATGTGTAGTAATTTGCTCCTATAATTCTTTTTTTTTTCTCTTTCTTTGATTGGTATTTTTTTTTTCCTAATCAGAGTTGTAAGACTAGCTCTCAAATAAGTAGTGAGTAAATAAAGCCTTTTGTAAGTAATATTCTAAGAATTTAATCCCATGACATTGCAGATAAAGTTTGTCTAATATCGTATTCTGCTTCCACGGAAACCAATCATAGTTGGGTATCTAGCACCTACAATTTGTGCGTGTGTAAGAAAACAAATAAATAACTAAAGCAAAGAGTATGTGCGTTACCTTTATTTTTAAGTAAGTTTTTTTTATCTTGGGGATTTATCCAAAGAATTGCAGATGCAGCAACTGAATCAGGGTCAGGCGTTTGAAGTTGTGATTTTAGAAATGTTGCTCCATTTGACTCTCTAAACATAAACTGCACCCAATAGCTAGGAGTTCCATATACGTGATTGGAATTAAAAACAATTGCATCCGGGTTCCACCTATGATGTGAGAAAAAATGATACATCTCAATGTGCCCATCATGAGCAATTGTCTTAATTTATAAATCCACTTATCTTGGCATTTGAATTGGAAATTTGAGTACCTTTTTATAGATGTAGCATTCTTATTCTGTAGATTTATGGAAAAAGAGGGAGAGATGATAGAAATTTTATGGTAAAATTACATACATTAGTGACAGAGTCAAGTGTTTTTTTTTTTTTGGTAGCATCAAATTTTTAAGTAATATCAAATTTTATTTTTAGATAGTGTCAAATTTTATTTTTAATTCTAATTAATTATATAATTATTAAAAAAATTAAATTTTTTTCAAAAATTATGTTTATGTAGTTTCATGACCATTGCTCGTTTGACCATAACTCCGTCACTGACATAGATGATCTTATCATATGATCACTGCATCCAAAATGAAAAATGGTAATAGTGAGCATAAAACTAATATGATTATATTTGAAAGAACAAAATAATTGATTCTCATTTAAGCTCTTCCTTGTGCTATCTTTAAGAACATAAAAAACAAGCATGAGCCTCGTGAAAAAAGTGATTATGGTATCTTGATTTTTTTCAAATAATATTAATTATTTAAGCACATCCTTCCTTCATCTCAATTGTGGATGATTCATTTTCATTTTCAAGCACTTGAGCGACAGTTACAAGGGTATCAATTAATGTAAATGAAGCTACAATGAACCTGTTTCTTTCTAATCCAATAAGGAATCCAGCTTCGGACACAGCTCCCAAAAGGGTTCCATGCTTAGCTTGTATGTCTCCAATTAGAGCATACTCACTCACAAACGCCTGTATGGTATTCAAATCACTCAAGGCAATAATTCAAGTATATCAAATGCATACATAATATAAATACACACTGCGAGAAAAATAATTAAGAAAGTCAGATGTGGATTACAAAACCTTTGGGCCATTTCGTGGTGTCTTATCAAACACATGAGCGTTATTCAACATTTTTATAGCTTCATGATGATAAGTCTGGAAAGAAAGTTAGAGTATATGAGAAAGGATAAAACAAAGAGAAAACTAAGATATACACATTATTCTTCTAAGTAAATGAAAGTATGAGATAACGAATGTTAATTGTAACAGGTAGGATATTGCGTGATAATCATACATATCGGCTGGGTGATCTAATAATGGTTTGGACGAAGCATCACAATTTGAAATAATTTGGATATCCGTATAAGCATGTCGTATTATAGCCTTGTAGAAAGCTAGGTAGTTCCTAAATGTTTTTAAAAAAAAGATTAGACAGACCCTTTGACATTTATGTCTCATTAACTTAAATTTTGAAAATAAAATAAAATAAAGAGAATAAACTAAAAGGATTATTATTAATATGAAACTAAAAGTCACTTAATGGTTCTCATACCGTATTAAAAGTTTATTTTCTCTGTTATGTGACTTTTAGTTTCATATTAAGGCCTATTCGGATGTAAGTTTTTCTAGAAGTATTTCTAGAAGAAGAAAGTAAGAAGAAAAAAATGAAATGAATTTTTTAAGTTAAAATAAGTTTTTCATTAGCTAATTTTGTAGATGTTATTTCATTTTTTAGAGAAGTTATATTGATGAGTTTCTAAAAATTAGTTAATGGAAAATTTATTTTTACTTATGAAAAAACTCATTTTATTTTTTCTTCTTATTTTCTTCTTCTAGAAGTGCTTCTAAAAAAGTTTACCCAAACAAACCCTAATAATAATCCTTTTAGTTTAAAATCAACTTGATCAGTATGGCTGATGCATGTATTAAAAGTTGTGATGACGCTTGTATCAACTTGATCAGTATGACTGATGCCTGTATTATTGAATTAAACATACACAAAAAGGACAGATTCAGCAATGGTCCTTACACCGTATTAAAAGTTTAAAATCAAACATGACATATAGCAACAAATGTGAAAATACCGTTGTTAAATACCCACAATGGCCTTGTACCAATGTCCTCTACTAGCTACACACACACAAAAAAAAAATGGCTTGTCATGATTGAATTTCACAATAACAACAAAATGTGATTGTTATCATAATAAATGGACTTACATGAAGACCCTCAAAATAACCAAATCCTTCATCTGTCCAGTAGCTCCAAACATCACCAAAGTGCCCAGGTCTCTGTTACCAGGGTCCAACACTATCTTTCTGTAATACCTTGAATTTTCACCATGTGTTTAAGCCTTGATTAAGCCTATGTCTAAGTATAATGATTATGACTTAGATCCCTAAGAGGAAAATCTTGAGAAAAGAAGAAGAAAACAGTTTCGAACAACTGGCGCTAATCGCGTGGAGCTTGGCGCTAACCGCGCGGGATGCATGAAACAGGCTAATGGTTTCGGCCATTTCACGCTATTAGCGTGGATACGGTGCCAACAGTGTGGGTTGGTCGAGCCTGTGGCGCGGACAGCGTGGGAATTGGCACGATCCGCGTGAAATACTTGAATCAGGCCAATACTTGCGGCCATTCCACGCTAACCGCGTGGGATGTGGCGCTGATGGCGTGGGTTATAAGAAACATGGCGCGGCACCCGGCGCTAACAGCGCGGGACTTCGGGCAGGCCTACATATAAGGTCATTTGGGAACGAAAATGGAAGAGGAAAGTGAGAGAGGAAGCCATTGATGAGCTACAGAGCTTTATATCTTCTTTATCGTTCACCTAAACACCTCTGACCCGACTGAGGAAGTGATCAGAACCTCGAGAGGAGAGAAAAACCCCGATTGATCCCTGAGAATAGCTGAGAAACAGTGAGATCTGATTTCTCTGAGAGAACCCTTGAGAGCTCGGAGTTTAAAGGCGAAGGAAGCTTTGATTGAGCGATCTAACCTTGGGAAAACGATTCCCTGGTGTTTCTGAACATCACAGAGGTAAGAAACTCGAGCTCTAACCGTTGGTTCTGTGTTTTGGATTTCGGGGTTTTGGGGTAATCTTGAGGGGTGTTTTTGGAGGTGTTAGAGCCGTTATTAGGCTCGGACACTGTAGAGTCTTATGCTCAAAGGTCTGTTCTGAGGAGTTTAGAGCCTTGAATCATCATTACTGATGAAGTTTGATTTTGCCTCTGAGTCTGTATGAGCAGAGATAAAAGGTTGACTATTTGACTAGTCTAGACCTTAGAGCAATTGACAAAGTTTCTCATGAGATGTTGTAGATGCGGTTTGTGAGTTGAAACTGCTAATTACGAGAAGTTTGGTTTTAGGCTATGGTAAGCAGAGATATGCTTTATGTTAGCCTGATCAGAGTCTTAGTGGAGGCTCTGTAGCCTGGTATAGGCTGAGAAGGATCTTGTTGAGGATCAGATGATCATTTGTACAGTGATTAGTTTATGTTTATAGAAAGGATGAGAGTTCCCTTTCGCTTGAACGGTTTAGAACCGTATTTGATGTTATGTACTTGTTCTTGTGTAGGACGTGAGCGTGAGAGCTCTGGTGGTGTTGACCACGAGGTCGGGAGAGCCGGTGATCTATCTAGAGCAGGTAAGCTATTGGTTCTTGTTTATGTATCCTTTGCTGCGTTCCACCATATATCCACTGGGATTATGGTTATGGTTTGTGTATGGATATGAGTTGTGATTGATGTGTATGTGATCCCTAAGAAAGGGAATTGATGTGTTTGATCCTTGAGAAAGGGAACTGATGTTTTGATCCCTATGAGAGGGAGATTGAGATGTATTGATCTGATGTGCCTGAAATGTGAATTGAACCCTGTGATAGGGGATTGATATGCATGGCTATGATGTGATTGAATTGTGGCATGTCTGGTTGAATGTGAAACCTGATTGTGCATGCTGTGCTTGAATAGTATCCTATTGTAGTAGGATAGATGACTTGAGATTGAGAAAGACCTGGTGAGAGATGAGCCTGTGATATGGAGGTAGCCTCCTACGTGGAGATGATCACATATACACAGAGGCAGCCTCCCCGGGAAATTGTATTGTGTTAGAGGATGAGATGGTCCTGTGCTACATAGAGGAGCCTCTTGAGAAGAGATGTGCCTATGTTCACAGAGGTAGCCTCACCAAAAAGGAGATGTACCTAATATATAGATGAGCCTCTTAAGATAGAGATGTACCAATATATTCAGAGGAAGCCTCCGCTAGGGATTCATGCAGGAGATGTGCCGAGTATATAGAGGTAGCCTCCCTGTAAGGAGATGATCCTATATACTTAGATGTAGCCTCTGCATGATGGTTATTGATGTGATGAGTGGCCGTATGCCATGAATATGCCTTGGTTTTGGCTGATGGTTGTGAATAGCCTAATTGCAGTCAGGTGTATTGTGCATTGATGTGTCTGATGATTGATTTCTTAATTCACTGATGATGATTATGGTTGATTAGTTATATATATATGTGTTGTCAGTGAACCAGGGGAAGGAAATACCTTCAAGGGCCCTGAGTTTACTGAGATTTTATATTTCACCTCGTTTGTGGGACTTATGATGCAGGTGATTCCTCGAGAGTAGCAGATAGATCCCGAGGCAAGAAGCCTATGCAGGATTAGCTGCTGATGAACACCTTAGGCTAGAGGACATGAGCATGTTGCTCAGATGTTTTGTATTTTGTTTTAGTTATGGATTTTGATGTACCCTGAGGGGATATTGTATAGTTTTGTACTGTACAGAGGAACTTATATGTATATTCACCATATTATAGTGTACAGTGTTATACAGATGACATTTGATGATGTCACTTTTAGTATATGCTTCCAAACTGCTTAAACTCTGATTGATTATCAGTTTGATTATGATGTGTGTTTGGTAATGACCCTGATTAGTGGATTGGGGCGTTACACTTTCCACCGAAATGCATTTCTTAATGTTTGTCCTTCAATAAAACAGCCACCTCTTGCAAGATAAAAAATTGCGTTAAATTCTGAAGTTATTTGAATGTTTGATGACTTGAAGACAAATTAGAGGAAGAAATTGGAAAAGATTTAGATCATGTAAAACAAAATGATATGATGTCTTTGAGAATCCTGACGAATAACATGTACTCAATATCCCAATATATAAAAAGATAGGATAATGGTACATCCAAAATGAAATCTACCCTAAATTTGTGAACAGTTAGAAAATAATGCCAGCTCTTTTTCATATAAATTTGGCAAACAGTCTAATGATCTATGGTTTCTAGACATGAAATAAATATCTTTACTTCAGTTTAGTTTATGCATACCTATAAATTTAAAAAAGGGTGGTTTCAAATATAATAACATGTTAACCAAGTCAACA
The DNA here is from genome assembly GCA_007407185.1 of Glycine tomentella. NCBI lineage: Eukaryota > Viridiplantae > Streptophyta > Magnoliopsida > Fabales > Fabaceae > Glycine > Glycine tomentella. The sequence continues at coordinate 1,090,877 of PYAF01005814.1, read as the reverse complement.
TGTATATATTTTTCAATAAAATATCACTCAAGAATTAAGATGATTGACTAAATATTAAAAAAAATTGATAACTCATGCTGGTTAGTCTTATTTTTATCTTATCATTAGTTTTCTTTAAATTCTATCTAAAATTTTATTTTTATTTTATCTTTATAATTCTTTAAACCTTAATTTTAAACTAAATCTTTATCATATAATCATTATATATTATTTCATTTTCATCATTATTATACAATATTTTGTGTTTTTCTTCATGTGACATTATGTTTCAAGGTATGTTCATCACTAACTTCATATATTATTCACCTTAATTACAAAGTAAAGATTTTGACGATGATTTCTTTCCTTTAAGTGTGTTCATTCATTTTCTAATCCGAGTCTACGTCTGCCACATGAAGTTAGTGATGAACATACCTTGAAATGCATTGTCACATGAATTAAAATGCAAAATATTGTATAATAATGATGAAAATGTAATATTATCTAATGAATATATGGTGAAATAGTTTAAAATTAGGGTTTACTGAATAATACAAATAAGATGAAAATAAGATTTTAGATGAGATTTAAAGAACACTAATGGTAAGATGAAAATAAGACTAAAAAATATGGGTATATAATAAGTGTTTATCATCTTCTTCTTTTTTAATTTCTCATCAACCATCTTAATTTTTAAGTGATATTTTATTAAAAAATATATACCTATTCTAGAAGTATATCTCTGGAACTATGAATCATAATTTTAGAGATACATTTCTGGAGTAGATACATGTAATTCCAGAAATGCATTTCTGGAAAACAAAAAAAGGTGTACTTCTTTACGAAAAAGAATATAATGGGTAAAAGAGAGGTAGAAAGAGGGGGGGGGGGGGGGCTATAGGATGTACTTAGCAAAACAGATGTGTAAGTAGCAAGAGCCTAATCATATTTTTTATTAAAATATCGGGCTTGATACTAGTGTGTATTTTTTTCTTAGTAGGGAGGAATCTCAGCAGCATCAATATGTTCAGATAGAGCTACATATAATCATAATTTTTATTTTATTTTATTTTAAGAATGATAGAATAATATATTATAATTATATATAAATAGTGGAGATTAAAAATTAGTGATTACCTAATAATTACGTATTCAAATAAGATCCAATAACTAATACCACTAGTATTCATTAACCTTATTTCTACTATGTATTATCTCTCAAATAACTCCCTACTTGGATAATTAGAAGGAAAACACTATTTGGCACGAATTCGTGCAAGTACAAAACCATAAAAGTATAATATAATTACCATGGTTTCAGGAAAATTTTAAATTTTTAATTTTTTTTAACTTATTTAACCAATCAATTTTTATCACATCATTCATCAAATCTCTGTACCAGTATACTTCGTACTGTTTAGCATTGCTGTAATTAGAATTGTTTGCATATGTGTTGCACGAGTTAAAGTCTTACGGATTAACTTTCTTCAAATAACTTAACCTCAAGCTAAACAGTCTTGGACTTGTGAACAAGTATATAAACAAAAAATAAATCACCACACGTTTGCATCACTGTCATTCTAGGATTATTTATGATTAGGATCATCATGTTTAAATATGGTGAGCGAAGCGTTTTTCTTATCAATACAGAGAGATAAAAAATTGCAGATAGATACTGACAAGTTCCCTGGCCAATATACAGTACCATAGGTTTTATAAATCCTTGTGATTAAAACAATATCTCGTGACATTGATTTCATTATGATTGTCATAAATGGTACATCGTTGCCAATTAAGCATCAATGACATTGACACTAAGGTTCTACTCTCACTAGCTATCTGTATCTATTTTCTACTGAACTTTCACCAGTTCAGCTTTATTATGCAGGTGAGTTGGTCTTGTCATTGCAGGCAGCACAATTTGGGACCTAGAAAGAGAAGTGCTACATTTGCTAGATTTTTATCCACCCACGATATAATATATTACATTTCATGATAATATAAAAAAGGCACAATCAATCTCCTTAATATTTGTCTTCATTTTTATTTGAGAGATTATTCCTATGCTGTAAAACTAGATTCTAATCATATTAAAATATCCAATGATATCACTGAATAGGAAGGGAGAAGAACAATCAGGTGTTTGTCAGCAATCTCCAATGAACTTGTTTGTGGCACCACCTGTATTTTTATAATGAAAAGAACATAATGATAAATGACATTAGTTAATTAGTTTACAAGCTAGGTCATAAATGTATGCAATGTATAAAGCACATGCACAAATAAACCAAATTGTACCTTCTTCGGCTCCAAGAATGAATTTTCATCCATTACGTTGGTTGATGTAAGCACTGTTATTTTAGAACCATATTGTTGCACATTTGACTCCAACCCACTTAAATCAATGTCAAGACTCTCAGCGGCTGCTCCAAAGTTTACTGCCTGTGGAAATCAACAACTCCTAGTGAATATAGTGCTAGTGAATAGGTTCTACACCAAATAGAAATGCTGATTAAAGATTAGAAAACAAACTAGAGCTAATCTATAGATATGTTCATATTTCTTTTATGTTCCAGAACATTGTATATAGTAATAGTCAGGATTTCAATTTCGGTGAAAAGGGCACCTCTTACCTTTATTCTTAGGTAATTTTTCTTATCTGAAGAATCTTGCCAAATAATTACAGATGCAGCAAGTTTATTAGCTGAAGTTGTACTGAGTGCTGAGTCAATAAATGTTGCTCCACTGGATTCAATAAAAAGTTTCTGTACCCAATAGCTAGGAGTTCCATAAACCTGATAAGAGTCGAACACAATTGCATCGGGAATCCATCTGTATTGACACATTTACACGACCTCATGTTATTATGGGCATCATGTTGAAATCAAAATAATTTATCACAATAAAATTTCAAAGTGCTTATTCTATGTTACAAGAATATGATAAAGGGTAGAAGTTTTCACAGCAAAACTATAAGAAATTACCTCTTGTCATTTATATTTAAGAAAAGTGGTGCATAAGAAACCATCTCGACAATATCACTGCATCAGAGAAGAATATAAATGAAAAACTTTATACGGTTAAAGGCAAAAATAACTTCATAGTACATTAAATTTTTTTATAGCAAACCTGTTCTTTTCTAGTCCAATAAGGAATGCGGCTTCAGCCACAGCAGCCAAGATATTTCCATTTGCAGCATCACTTTTCACAGCATATTCACTAACAAAAGCCTACAGAATCAGATTGAGCATTCATATATTAGATTATGCATAAATAAACAATTGATGAATAATGAATTAGAAGAGTGTTTGTTAGAACACAATTGACCAAACCTTTGGACCAGATCGTGATGTGTTGTCGAACTTAGTAGACAGAGAAAACATGTCATTGGAGCTTGGATATGTCTAATAAAAGATAAAACATTAAAAAGGATAATAAGTTGACAAATGAAAAAAAAAAGAAAAAAGAAAACACAATTGTTAAAATTAAATCAACAAAATGAAAGTTCAAGAAGTAATTAATATGAGAACATCATCATTACATGAAAATCAAACAAATCAGCCGGATGATTTAATGGTTTGCTGGAAGCATCACAATTTGAGATAATTTGAATATCTGGGTAGGCAGCTTTTATAGCATCATAGAACTTAAGGTAGTTTCCTAAAATGAAACAAAAAATATGTTAATAATTGAATAACATTAATCTTTTGATTCGTACAAATGACACAGGTGGGTGTCGAGTCATATAAAACAAGTTTTTACATTTAATAAGAAGTTTCATTAACCTTTTTTATTCACAAAAAAGGAAGTTTAGTTAATGGTTTACTTATGTGTGCTCAAAGAATAATAAGAGACAATAAAAATACATACTTTGATAATCAAAATAAGTTTGCCAACAATTTTCATTTCCAACAGCAACATATCTCAAGTCAAATGGGGTAGAATGTCCCATTGCAGCTCTAACAGAACCCCATCGTGATGTAGGAGAGCCTCTTGCAAACTCAATGCCATCGAGGGCGTCCTTTTAATGCAAAGATTTTAGAATAATAGTAAATATAAAGATATAAATTCATAAAGAAAGACTGAGAAGACAAAAGCAAGGGAAGAAAGTTGTACTTGCACATAGGATTCTATGGATGATGTATCAATTTCATCATTAAGGCCGAAACCTAAATATGCCATTCAATTAATTAGATAACAGAGACAAATTCAAATAAATTTTGTGGAGAATAGATTTCAACTTAGGGAAGAAGAATATACCAGCGTTAAACACCCATATCGGCAATGCCCCAAGGTCCTCTGCTGACTGCTCAAGAAATATTAAATCATATTATATTTATTCAACTAAAGTAGGACAAATTTAATTATAGTTGTAAAAGAATACTCACTTGGAGATACTCCAAAAAACCAATTCCATCATCACTCCAATAGTTCCAAACATCACCAAGGTGCCCAGATCTCTCCTCCCATGGTCCAATAGTATCTTTCCATTGAAACCGGTTTCTCAGATAATTTCCTTCAACATAAGAACCACCTAATGCAATGATTTTTGAGAGTTAGATCTAAGAGGATTTTTTTTTACATTAAAGTTCAGAAAGAAGAAATATTATTCCATTACAAGGGTTAAGATGGAATTCGACCTTCCAAGAAAAATTAACCCTTACATAGAAGATTAAAAGTGAACATATATAGAACCTTACTATCACATTTGAACCGGTGGACAACTAAAAACAGGTCAGTTACACGGAAGAAAAAATTCCAATTCAATGTTATGAAAAAAAAATCCAATTCAATAACTGATAAGTATTGTCAAATAATTCAATAATGTCGAATAGCAATCAGCAAACCTCATTTTGAAAACTTAGAATTTTGACATACCTGGAAATCTGAGAAATTTTGGTTTCAAATCTGCCACCATTTGAAAAAGGTCATTTCTGAAGCCATGACCCTGTTTCAAAAGAAGAATGAAGTGAGGTAAAGGAAAAGAACAGAACAAAATAGAATGCATTGCTAGACACATATGGGTCATTGAGGTACTTAATGTAGACTTACTATTTTTTGTTTGCCAAAACAATATAGTAAATGAGGAAAAATATAGAACATTCATACTCTCAATCGCATGTTGTCTTAAAAACTTGGCCGATACCAATTCAACTGTATACTTATTTGTACGGCCAACCTCTATTTTGAAGTCAAAAAACAAAACAAAACAAAATCAGAAGAAAAAGCTCTGCTTCTAAAATCTAAATGCTTCTGAAATAAAAAAGAAAGGTCCATTTAAACTGTCTTTTCTTTCCCATAACATGACATTATCATATGTTAGTAAGCAATGTGAGAGGATTCAATCCAAAAAAATAATATATCATCAGAGCTGTAATGCCAAATTGGGCTGCAACTGAGAATCAGCCTCCACGTTGGAACTAGGTGAATTTGTACTTCCATTTAAATCATTAGCAAGTGCAAAAAGAATTTTGTTTAGTATGCGCAATGCGGCTGCTTATGAGATCCATGTCAATTATTTTATTATTGAGTATATTCTCATTTTTCTTCGTTAAAAATACAAATTTAGTTATTTGTGAGATAATAATAGAGTTACTCTATCATTGTTGATCCAAAGAGTTTCGATAAATTCAATTGCTACATTTGTTGATTTATAAGGTGTGGTTGTTATTCTACTAACCATGTAAGTGTCCAGTGGCATAACTGACACTTGGTCTAACAAGTAACTCCCTTCCCTTGTTGTGGTTATTTGAAGACTCGAATAGTGATTAGTAGCTTTTGCTTCCACTATTGTCTCCACCCTTTTCCATTTTCCATCTCCATAAACATGTCTGCCAAGAACCGTTACTAGTTGTTTTAATCAATACAACAAATAATTTTATGGGTTATTAGGTATAGGCTTTACAATATCTACAATGTCTCCTAAATAAAAAGGAACCTACCTTCTACTTGATGCCACTTTTATAACATCAACACCCGTGAATGACAGTTGAAAATCAAACTTTCTTTCTGATTTAACATGATAGACCACCTTATACCTCTTCCCTTGCTCAATATTCTGAACATGAAAAAAAAAAAGTTTTAGAAAGATAAAAGTTACTTCATACAATAAACTAACAATATATTTACGATTTCTTGTGAAAAATAAAATTGTGACATTAAATGAGTCTTTTTTTCATTTTTTGTTATATTTAAACATACACACGTACCACAATTTTTTTTTAAACATACACAACAATAATACAAAAAAAAAATATGAAGAAAGAAAAAAATCCATGTGTGTGTGAATTTCAAGATATATTAATTTCCTTACCATGCCCCAATAACCAGGGTTAGAGATACCAACACCATATGGGCAAGGTTTGTGAGCACCACAATACACCTCCATTTGCAATGCAGCTTTATTGCGCTCAAAGCAAGAGGTACGGCTAATTGATACCGAAATGGATGATTCATCTCCAATAATAGACCAATTATAAACATTTAAGGCATTGTTTGGGCCTCCAGCTTCAAAGCCTAAAAATGAATTCATAATAATTGAAAAACAAATCACTTCAAAATATTGAAATCTAACTGAATCTGTAAGATGGAGAAAGGTTTAGGATATGCAAATAACCTCTATTGACAACAAGTTCAGCCCACAGTCCTCCTGCGCCAGCATGATTAATCTCCTGATAAATAAATTGAGTAAATAGACAATTTAGTCCTCAAATTTGTCACACACGATCGATTTAGTCCTCAGAATTAATGAAATTAAAAACTATTCCTCCAAACTGTAATTTGCAACTCAAATTTAGTCCTTGTGTTTAGTTAACAGAAGTGAATAGTTGGCACACTCTGTAATGTTTATTGTTCATCTTCCCCTTTCCTTTTGGTTTTTCCCTTTTCTCTCTTTTTCCTTTCCCCTATGTCCAATCCTTTACAGCAATATTAAAGATACCAGTACACCATCATATTATACAACTTTATATTATAGCAATGATATCCTGGAAGCACCATTATGCTGTTAAAAAAAATGGAAGCACCTGTATAATTGTTCAAACAGAGAAAGCAAGAACAGTGCGAGTAGATAGAGAATATGAACATGTTCTATCAATTTTTATTCACTTATTGGTCTTGTCATATGTAAAACATATTTTAGAAAATATTTATATAAAACCAGAAAGCTGCAAATGTTGTATTAAACAACTTTGTACAAGTTCCTCTCGATTAGTAGAGACCCTTGTGAGAGCAGGCTGAAAGTTTCTCTACCTCATATATAGCTACAATAATCTGATGCATTTCCATAAATTGATATCTAATTGCAGTTGTATCAGTCTCATTTATTATGCCATATCCAACGTCAAATAAGCCTTATATTAACGATAAAAATGGTTACAATTATCTTGTTGACGACATGAGTATAAAAAATCACACAAAGCTCAACGCCATTGCATATAGTTTCTGTTTAGATAAGTCTCAAAATAATCTAAATTGCAGTAGCGTGAGAGGGTGTCCAGTGAGGAACCCAACATGCTCATTGTAAGCGAAATAGATAGGTCACAAACGAAGAACAAAGAACAAGGCAAAGAGAAGAAAAAGATAAAATAAGAATAAAGTTATATGAGTACCAAAAAGATCATGCATGTTTGCAATAAAGTTGAACGAGTAACCTTTATTATACTATGTCTTGAAATCATATAGTATTTATTAAACTATTTAAAAACCTGTTTAGCATTAAAGGGGTCAAACTAGATAGTGGGAGGAGCGGAAATATCATGATTTATATATGTTTGGAAAATAGCTTAAGTTCATTTAAAGTGCACTATGAAGAAAAAAATACAACCCATTTTCTTAGGAGTAAGCAAGCATAATTAGCTAATGAGAGGGAGAAAACTTACCTCAACGAATACTCCTAGAAAATTGTTCGGAATTTGCCTTGCAGTTGCCTTATTGGAAGTAGCATTTACAACCAGTGTTGAGTTTGCATCAGCGTAGCAATGTTGAAACGCAAAGGAATAGAGCACAACACCAAACAAAACCTTGAGAGAACAATACGCCATTATTAACAAAATTTAAATGACCAAACATATGATATTCTTGTCTAACAAATCATATATATAGGGAAGGAAAATTTCTAACAAATGTGCCTTCTCCTAACTACTTAAAAGGAAAATATATAAAATGTGAAAATAAATAAAAATTATCTCTATCAACCCTTCTAATAATGTTCTTAATTCTTAATTGGTTTTGTTTTGGGTTCCTGTTAAGTTGATCATGTCCCACACAAGTATATAAACTAGACTGTCACTTCCTGTAACTCCATAAATTACTACCAGCACCCCCCTTCCAGAAAAACCAATTCAAAATGTAAAATTACATGTTGACCCAAATGATTCCATGCCCAATTATCCATTATTTGACCACAGTCCAATCCTATCATTATGACTCAAAAATCTTCTTGACAACGCATTAAATTTCGAGCAGGCGCAAAGCACTAAATCATAATTTTACTATTAGTTAATAACAATCACACGACGACTTAAATTCAATTCAGAAGCACCTCTCATACTTGTTTTCTCTAACTAAAATGTAGCATACTTTATCATAACTAAAATGTTCTCACATGCATTAAAATTCGGGATTCTAGCATGAATAATTCTTGTTGTCGTCTAGTGCTGAATAAGTCTAAAGAAAAAAGTTTAAAACTTCTATATTTTCAATTAGTACTCATCACTATGTAATTATTAATAATGTTGTATAAGAACAAATAAAGAAAAACGAATAAAAATGTAGTATAAGAGCTGGAACCTTGAAGGACAATTTCAATACATTTTGTTTTTGGAGAATGATTTGATATTTTAAGAACATAAAAATGGAGAATGAATGTAGACCGAATATAATATAACCAATATCTCGTGTTGCAACAGCTTTTCAAATCGAAATAGAATATAGAAAAAGAGAAAAAAATATTAAAGATAAATAAATGTTTAAAACTATAAAGAGAATATTCATAATTCATTCAAATATAAGTTAGAAATATATAAATTATAAAATTAATAACTTCAAATTATAAATAGTGCTTTTGATAAATCCTTAAAATAAATCTTACCCGCAATGTTATTAATTATTTCCAATTTTATCGGATGTTCTTAATTGATATTATTTCAAAATACACATTGAATATTTTATGTCTTCATTTGATACTCATCACTTACCCACTTCATTATTTGTTTGGTGGCGTACCCACTTCATAATTGAGATGGTTTGATAAAATTAAAATTAATAAAGATACAAAGGAGTTGTCACCGACAATGGGATCTTTCTCCCTAATGCGAGCAAAAAGAGGTTGCAATTCAGCATCACATAACATAGCAACACTAGCTTTTTCATTAGATGAAATGTATTGGGTTGAGGACTCTCCTCACCAAATTGAATCGATTCTCATCTCTATTGTAAATCACTATGATGTTTAAATAAAACCCAATGCATTCCTACAAAATAAATAAATAGATCTTACAAGTTTCAAGTTTTTTTTTTTTTTAATTCCAAGTTTCAAGTTTTAAATTCTGTCTATTTCTTTTCTAAGAATTAAGGGTGTGTTTTAACGTTGACAAACATCAAATATTCGTTGGACTACTAGATATAAGATTCATGAATGAGAGTGAACATGCATTGAAATGGGTATTAACTGCATAACAAACACTAAATAGTTAATTAGAGTCTATTCAATTCTATTAAGGCCGAAACAGTCACAGAAATTTATATAGTTTATACTCACTTTTTCATATTCCCTGCTGCTCTAGCTCTGTTCTTTTCTTTATTCTTTTAGGTAAGTTTTCATTTTTTGTCACTCTATCTATGATTGAAGTGATTTCTATTCTATATAATTTTAAAACCGTATAAGTAAATACTACAAATCTCGTGTTACATGTTACTTTTTTTAATGTATCTCTATATAATATTTCAAAGTCGTGTATAAGGTAAAGTCCTATAATCAACAAAAAGAAGGCCTGAATAGTAGTTTTTCTTTTCTTTTCTGTGGACCATTAGATGCATCTAAACACTTGAGATTAACAATTCATACTAAAATGAATATTAAGTTATTAACCATTGGATTAAAACTGATGATCAAGGTTGTCGTGTACTTAATATGGTGAACACTGTGTTTCTCATCAATACAGAAAAATAGAAAGTTGGAGATACTGACAAGTGACAAGTGCTCTGGCCAATATATACAGGACCACAGCTTTGATATATAAATGCTTGAGACTAAACTTATAAAATGCTAAATAGTAGCCAATTAAGCATCAATGAAATTGAGACATAGATTCTACTCTTACTCTCTATCTGTATCTATTTTCTACACACCAACAAGTTTAGGTTTCGAGGTCTGAACCACAGTGAGGAAAACAACAATAATTTATTGTCTAATATATATCCCAAATAAATTTCACTATTTAAGCTCTTCAACGCATGCGAGTTGGTCTGGTCATTGTAGGTAGCACAATTTAGGAGTAAGAGATTGGCTACATTTGATAATTGAATAATTGATAGTCTTTTATACACCCAAAACCCACCATAAATATATTTTTTCAGTAATCAAATTAATCACGATGCCCAATTGAGATAAAGGCTTATGTATTTGAGAATTGACATTTACCAAACAAAATGTCACGTTTAAAGGAACTATATGTACCTGTTTTGTGCTAAGGGTATGCCTTTATTTTCTGATCTTAATATCTCATGAGCATTTGCTTGCAAGGGACAAAGTGTTTGTAATTTTTGCGGTACTCTTATGCTATGAAATTGTTCAAGATAAGAGAAGCATGGAAAGGGGTCCCATATATATATATTACGTACTTTCACGAGAAAGTTGAAAATGAAGGAGAAAGTACATGATTGAGATTTTCTTCGTGCTGTGAGTGTGGTACTAAAATTGATTTTTTGTAACTCTTTTATTTTTAATCTTAATTTATCTGTTCATCACATTCATCCAACCGATAACATGCATTTTGAGCATGTCCTTTTTTAATTTTTACTCTCAATGGATGCATCTACTGGTCCACAATATTGCTGAAGAGAGAGAGAGTCTCGAGACAATATTGCGAGAAAAAAGATCCAAATCCCTAGTGACTATTTGATTTTATATTACCTCTTTAAAATATAATTTTTAGGGAATCAATTTTAAAATGTTGAATTATTGTTAACATTACTTAAAAACTTAACAACGAATTTATCTTATAACAAAGTTAAGAGAAACTAAATGATATAAAAAATGAAAAAAAATATTTTAAAAAGAATATAATTACAGGGAAAAAAAAGTGAACTTTACCTTGTATTGCTAATTCTTTGACACACAATTGAGTGTAGAATTAAAACTTGAAATTGGAATTAGGCCTTAATCGTAATAATGATTCATGACATTCAAAAATTCTTAAAAATTGTAATCTCAATTTTAATTCCATTGAATTTTAATATGATTTTAAAGAATTTTAATATAATTAAACTAAAATTTCTTAATTTTCTAATCTTTATTATCTGAATTACAATTCCTAATCTTTTTCACATTGTGACACCTTTATTTTAGTTCATCTTACCTTTAGCATTATATTACTACTATAACAATTATCAATATGATCCTCAAAGAGAATGATTATTTCTATCACCTCCATCATTATTATCCTTATTCATCAATTGATATTATTGTAATACACCTCTTCTTCCTTGCTTTATTATTGTCACAAATGTTACCACTGTCATCATTAACAGCACCTCTTCACTATTATGAATGGCAGAGCTAGTGATTTATAAATCATCATTAAATAAGAGACTTTTTTTATATTTTTATTACTTTTTAAATTTATATATATATATATATATATTAATATAAAATCAAGTTTAACTGAAAGTAAAAAAACCAAAAGCACATTTTTCCGTGTAAAATATACATATAAAACAAAGAAAATTAAATTTTTTGGGTAAGTCATAATCCCCTTACGCACATAACGTAGTCCTAGCCTTGATTAGGGTCATTACCATCCTTATTACCTTTGATTAACACCGCTACCTTTACTCTCATTTATTGTCATTATTTTATTTAAATTATTAGCACCATACTTAGCTTTGGCTATGAGTGTCTTTACTAACACATTTTAGTTAGTTTATAACTTTTTTATTAAGTAGAAAACCTATTTGATTGTTTTATAAATAGTTTTTTAATATTTTTTAAGATGCTATTAGAAATAGCATTTTTTAAGACACTACTAGAAATAATGATTTTTAAAATATTAACTTTAGCTTCTAATTTTTTATATCTATTATCTTTTTGTTCTTGAACATTTATTAAATTTCATTTTTAATTTTTTTTATTTAAGATAAATTTTTTATTTATCTTTTATGTAATTTTATATTTTTCAACTACTTCAACATATAATTTTATCAAACATTTATAATTTAACTAACTACTTTTGTCAAACATAACCAATATGTAGAACAACCTTTGAAATTTTCATTGTTAACTATTTGTGGAGTAAAGTTAATTATATTTACACACATAATTAATTATGTTAGGTATATATGGCTAGTGTGTATGTTAATTATGTTATTATTCTTTAACGAGCACTACTACGAAAAAAGTTTTCTACATCGGTTATTTGATACTTTTCACGAAGGTTTTCAATCGTTTTCAAAATCGTCGTCATGGAAAGTCAATATTTTTCACGACCATTTTTAAACCGTCTTAGAAACTAGGTTTCAACATCGATTTGCGTAGAAACCGTCTTATAATATATATTTGTTTTAAAAATTAAAAAAAAATGAGGATTCTATGAGGATTTTCCTAAAAGTCGCCTTACAAAATAGATTTTTTGAGACGATATTTCAAAAAATAGTCTTAGAAAATCGTCTTAAAATGAACACTTTCTAAGACGATTTTTCTGAAAACCATCTTAAAATGTTTACTTTCTAAGATAATTTTTTTGAAAAATGGTCTTAGAATGTATCCATTTTAAAACAATTTTTAAAAAACGATGTTGTTTTATTTTTCCTTTTTCCTTTTAATGCTTATTTACAATTAATTAAAAGTTTTTAATTTTATAATAACTATTTTAAAGAATGAAAATAGAATTTAATTAAAATGTTCTACCAAAAAATTGTATATAAGTTTTTATTATTATTTATCACATAATTAAAAGTTATTAATTTTTATAATAATTATTTTTAAAAAATCATATTTAAAATGATTTCTAATTGATAGAGTGTGTGTGGAAATTAAACTGAGGAAAATATATTACACGTTACCCCTTTGGGCAAGGGAAAAGTAAAGGGAAGAAACGTACAAACAAGAAGTATATTCCTTTTACCTTTTATTTCTATTAACAACTTGAAAACATTCACATGTAATCCTTGCACTATGGTGAGAATCATGGCAAAAATAATTCTCAACGACCATAGAGACAATCATCATAGGTATGTCTATATTCACAAGTGATCCAATAATTTCCCAAAAAACAAATTAATAGCCAATCATGCATTCTAGATCCTTGTCTTCCTTTTAACTCTAAGTTTTTGCCTTTTTTTAGGTCTTGTTCATGTGTCTTATGTAGTGTTCACTCATATCTGAATGTATTTGTGTTTGATGAAATTGAAAAGAAAAAAAAATCATTCACATTTGTACTCACATGTTCATTCACATTTTCACTCACAGGTTTATTCACATTTTCTATCATATGTAAGTTCCAAAACTCATCATTTGTTCTACTAACATACATGTTAATATAAATTGAGTTTTTATTCTCAACAAATATTTTCAGCATATCATGATTAGTTTTAAGGGAAAGAATTTTACAATAATGAAACCATAAAATAAAAGGGTGACATGATGACCTCGGTGGTCGTAAAGTGGACCAAAATATTCATGTTGTCTAGTTCAAGAAATATGTATTCCAGCTATCCGTTGTGTTTCCTGTGGTCCTAAACATCAACACTATTTTAATCAACAATAATAAACAAATGATTTCAGTTCATCCATTGTGTTTCTTGTGATGTCAAACACCAACATTATTTTAATCAACAATAATAAACAAATGTTTTAAAAATCATAATGGTTCCAAACTGGTTCCCAATGAAACCCCATTCAGAAATAGGTAATAATAAACAATCAAAATTAATAATCTTAAAAAGTAACCTATATTACAATCAGTGTTCACTTACAAATAGAACCTTAACATGAACACAAATTGTGGAACAGGAAGAGAAACATAGACGCTTTTGAACACTCATGAACTGAAAGAGAAACTCGTACCCCCTAGACAATGAAGAACTCGCGAACAAGAGGAAGAGAAACGGTGAAAAAGAACTCGAGAACGGTGAAGAGGAATAGAACGTGAATGTCGTGAGAAGAAAAAGAACTCGCACCTATGGACGCTTAGGAAAAGCTTGCAAACAAGAGAAAGAAGAGCAAACTTGCACCCCTAGACGCTTAAGAAGAACTTATATACAAGAGAAAGAAGAGCAGTGAAGAACTCAACTTGAACTCCTAAGACTAATTAAGAAGGGATAATTTTGGTTTTACAGTTAAAATATAAAGACAATTTTGTCTGCTCACATATTTCAATTGACGTTAATTAACGATGTTAACCCATGGAATAAAAGTAATGTGCGAAAAAGAAAAGAATCAAGTGAAATTTGAGAAAAATACAAAGAGGATGAATGTAATTTACTCTAAAATCAAGCTTTCCTTTTGTTTTAACATGGTAGACCACCTTATAACTCTTCCCTTGCTAAATATTCTGAACATGAAAAAAAGTTTTATAAAAACTTACTTCATATAATATCCTAATAATTACTACATATTTACAATTTCTTGTGAAAAATAAAAGTGTTACATTACATTACTCTTTATATTTTCATATTTATTTTTATTAGATTTGAACTTACATTAAATTATTACAAGAAAAAATATGTACATGTGTGCGCGCAAGCATATGCATATATTTGTGTGAATTTTGCTTACCATATCCCAATTAACCAGGGTTAGAGATACCAACTGTCACCAGGGCAAGGTGTGAGACCATCAAAATGAACCTCCATTTGTAATGTAGCATTATTACGCTAAAAGCATGAGTTACGGTTGATTAATACTGAAATATGGATGATTCATTTCCAATAATTGACCAAGGATAAATATTTAAGGTGTTGTTTGGACCTCCTGCTTCAAAGCCTAAAAATAAATTTAAAATAATAGAAAAATAAAAGTTCACTGCAAAAAAATTGAAATCTAATTGAATCATATCTATGGACTGGAAAGACAAGATGAAGAAAGTTTTGGGATATGAAAAATAACCTCTGTTGCTAACAAGTTCTGCCCACATTCCCCTAGTACTAGCATGATTAATCTCCTGAAAAATAAATTCAAAGAAATTGGTGACTTTTTGAAAATTAAAATGAGATTGATCTATTGCACCCACATACAATATGATCTAGTGGTTGGAGGGAAAGACATAAAGACTACATTAATAAGGAAGTCTTGGGTTTGAATACACACATACATATACATACATATATATATATATATGACGGTGAAAATACATCGATCAAGTAAATTATAAAAGAAAGTATGATTGTCTAATTTATGTTTATTTATTAAATAAATTGAATAAAGATGCTTTAAAAGTGTATTTAACAAAAAGAAAAAGATTATAAAATACTAACATTATCAAAAGAAAAAAAGAAAAAGAAATTTTACAAAACTCTAAATTATTTTTGAGCAAATATATTATTATTATTATTTTGTAATAACAATATTATTTTTTATTCCCACAGAAAAAATTGAATTTTTACTATGCGATGCCTTAAAATCATATATTTGTTAATTATAAATACGTAAAATATGCTTTTATTTCTCAAAATTCGGTTTAAGTTTCTAATACATTTTAATATGTTCTTAGTCATTGCTTTCACTCATTGCTTTCAGTCTTTCACTGAAAATGATGTGATTTTAATCTCCACCAAGGTCTTAAAGCATGTGTTTATCTTAAAATGAAAGAATTAAAAAGTATTAATTTGTTATAAAGAATAAAGCCAAATTTTGGAATACTTTAAAAAACTAAAAATATATTTTAACCTTTAAAATTGTACTAACATATTTAAAGATATTATTATAAAATAGACAAAAATAAAATTTTAGTAACTTTAAATGAGTCATACTAGATCCTTGAGGGGAAATACCATGTTTTATGTTTCGAAAATAGTTTAAGGTAGCTTTTTTTTTTTTTTTTTAATTTATCTATAAGAATCGAGGATATGTACTAGGCGATTTATAACATTCATCCATCATATTTAATCAACTAAGTTACATCCCTAGCAAGCTTGTTTAATCTAAACTATGAAAAAGAAAGAAAAGAAAAGAAAATGTTAACCAAAAAAATGAAAAAGAAAAAAAAAACACTCGTTATTTTATTAGGAGTTAGCATATTTTGTTTTAAAGTAGCTAGTATTAAGAGTTACCATTGTTGATTAATTAATGAGAGGAAAGTTTTTTATATGAAGGAGAATAATTAGTAGCAGTTTGATTGCTTACTTCAACAAATACTCCAAGAGAAGTGTCAGGATTTCATCTTGCAGACGCTTTATTAGCACCATTTACAACTAGATGTTGAGTTCCATCAACATAACAATATTGAAAAGCAAGAAAATAAATCACAAAGGAATAGAGCATAACACTGAATGAAACCTTGAAAGAACAGAACGCCATTATTAACAATATTTAGATGTCAAAATATTTGATGATGTATTTTTCTAACTAATCGATCGTGTATATAGGGAACGAAAATGTATAAAATGTAAAAGAAAATATTATCTCTATCAATTAATTGGTTTAATGGGAAAAATTTTAATTTTGAGAAGAAGAAAAATATTAAATACATTAAAAAAAGTGTAAATGCTTAAACAATAAAATATTATTTTTATCAATTGACCATTTTTTTAATTAGTTCAAAGAATAAACTTTAAATACTTCCATATTAACAGTGTCATTCCTGAGTTGCCAGCTGGAACCTTGAAGGATAATTTCAAAACATTCTCTTTTTGGAGAATAAATGGATAATTTCAAAACATAAAAATGGAGAATGAATACAGCCTGACGCCCTGACTGAATATAACAACAACATCTCATGTACTTCAATGGTATTTTAAAATTTAAATGAAATATAGAAAAATAAATAAAAGAACAATATTAAGACCAATTTTTTAAAATAGAAACTTATAAATAAAATGTAAAAGATAAGAACTTAATTAATACTTTTCAACTCATAAAAAAAAATTGACACATATCAACCCGCGCCATATGTGATATGGCTGGAAAATAAAATTAATTAAGTTCCATCAAAGTGAATAGATACTACCAAAGTTAAGTTTACATTATATAATTAATAAACATTAAGATTATATTTATTTTAACATTAAAAAATTATTTTTCATCATTATCAATAAAAACACAAATACTTATATTATTCAATATGGGCAACTAGTAGAGAGAAAAAAATATTGCATCGGAATTGTGAAATGTCTTATATATAAAAAGGATTTGAGAGCTTTTGAACTTTATAAGAATTTAGAAAGTGTTTTTAATAAAAAAGAATTTGAATGGTTGTGCATAAGGATGTTTCTATTTTTTCAAAATTTCTGAGTGTTTGTTGTCTCTAAGGGGATAGATTTATCACTTGAGCTTTTATATGAAATATCACGTTTATGTTGAAAATTACTCTCTTTAGCTTTCGTCTATAACACTTCACTAAGAAACAACTTCCTTTCCATTAGAGTAAGTTTATCACAGTAGAGCACATCTTTTGATGTTATTTTGTAACTTCAAAGAACTTATACTTCATTTATTCTTTATAAAAGTTGACAGATCTTATGAGAATGTCTTATAAGACATTTCTAGCAAAATGAATCTTTGACATAAAATATTAAATGAAGTTTTAAATGCATTCTTTAATGTTGAATCAAGTTATGAGATACATACATACATATATATATATATATATATATGATTT
>PYAF01005814.1:1048652-1072763 GCA_007407185.1 Glycine tomentella | reverse complement strand
GGGGGGGGGGGGGTTTAGAACCCTAATTTCTCTTTTGGGTTTGGGTCGTTATTCTTTCCCAAGCCCAACTCCTTCTATGGGTTTGAATTGACATTATTTAATGCACCCCATGTTGCTTAGTGCACCTCCAAAATTTATAATGTCTTCATCTTACCTTTTTCATCTCACTCACTCTCTTCTTCTCTCCATCTTCCTCTCCACCGTGGGCAGCACTTGTGCAAATCCTCTCAATTGGGATGGGGGTGACTCTAATCAGGTCATTGTCCTTGATGTAGTAGAACTCAACCTACAACGCCAAGTGTGCAAAAGGGATCTTGAAATGCTCATTCCACATCAAGTTCTAGATCAAGGGGATTCTCCAGTGATGATTTTGTAGGGGCGATGACGTTGCTAAAGCACGAACTGATGTCTATTACGGATTGAGTAATCCGTAATACATACATTGTGGATTTAGAAATCCATGATTATATAGAATGTTGTAGAAGAATGGTGGTTCGGTGCAGCTGGGATGTTCATGGATCGTAGCGATGCACATGGGGTGGTGGGTGCTTAGGTGGTGACCCAGTGGTGTGGTGTGGTGTGGAGGTGGCATTTGGTGATTGTGACGGTGGTGGTATTTGGTGGAGGTGGAATGCGGTGGTCATGAAGGATTAGGGGAGAGGTGGTCATGGAGGTTTGCTTGGGAGAGGAAGGAGGGAAGAGTAAGAAGGGGATATTAGGATATTTAGGGGTGTACCTATAATAACCCTGAGTCCCAGCGCGTACAGCGCAAGTTTTGGGCGCGAACAGTGCTGGATTCTGGAGAATACTTCTGCATAACTGTGGCGCTCATGGCGCCAGGATGGAGCGATCAGCGCCATGGTTCTGAGGTGTGGTGCTCCTAGCGCCAGGTTGGCGCTCTTGGCGTCACAGCCTCTAGAGTGCCGCGCTCTTAGCGCGAGAGTGGCGCTGCAGGCGCCATAGGTTCTGGCGGTTGACGCCCGAGGTGCCAGGTCGGCGCAAGTGATGCAGGACAGCCCATAGGACCTGCAGGGGGCGCGAGTAGCGCCATGGTGGCGCGGGTGGCGCCGTTGGTTCTGGAGGTTGGCACGGGTGGCCCTATAGTGGCACGAAGGGCGCCACAGGTATTAGAGGATGGCGCGGTTGGTGCGGGAGTGGCGCGGTTGGCGCCGTGAGCTCTGGAAGCTGGCGCGATCAGCGCGGCAGCTCGGGCAGACCCACTATAAAAAGGGTCATTTTACGAAATTTGACCCAAAACACTTCCTTCTTCTTCCTCCAGCGACCCACCTCCATTGTTGAGTGCTCAAGCTTCCTTGACCCTTGTTTGTTCACCAAATCACCTTCCTTAAACCTCCATTGTGATGGAAAACACTTGTAGAGCTTGAATCCTTCCTCATTCTCCCTTTAAACCCACTCATTTTGAGAATCCCTTTCTCAAGGGAGGTTCGTAGAACTCGAGTTCGGCGAGGAACAACGGCGATTCATGGTTACCCAAGCTAGGGGGAGTCGTCCTTGGGCCTTCCTTGTCATCTTTGAGGTAAGAAACTCAAGATTCACCATTTGTTTTATGAGTTGGGGTTTTGGGTGAATAGTGACCCACTTGTGATAGAGCTAGTATTAGTCTTAGGTCCTTTGGAAACATGTGTTTAGAATGTTGTGAGGATGTAGGATTAGCTCTCAAATGTGAGTTTGGTGAACTTTGATTTCCTGGCTATATGTGATGCATGTATAGTGATATGCTGAGTTGCTTGGCTGTGTTTTGACATGCAAGAGCCTTGGTTTGTGGCTTTGATGGTCTTGGGAGGCTTGTGGAACGGTGTTTTGTGGGTGAAAGAACCGTTCAAGCCATGTGTAAGTCATTGAGCCTTGGGCTTATGTAGAGCTTTGAGATCTTGATGTTGGCTTGCACCGAGTCTTGTGATGACTCAAGTGTCGTGTGGGCATGAGGTAGACCACCGAGGGTCTATGATATGGCTTTGAGTGTTGAGCCTTGATGAACCTTATGTTAGATGACCTTGTGGTTTTGGAAAGGATTGTGATTCCTTTCATTGAAGCGGTTGAGAACCGTGTTATGCTTGTATGCCTTGTATGGCTGTGTGGATGTTTGATACATGTTTGTATGCCTTGTTTAGGGCGTGACATCGCGGGTGTCAGTGGCGTAGGCCACGGAGCAAGGGAAGAACCGCAGAGCTCGGCTTTGCTAGGTAAGTTCTTGGTCCCTTGGAGATGTTTCGCACTTGCTTGTGCTCCACCATACTCCGAGGGAGTAGTGGTTACATTCATGATACATGCATTATTGGATGTTGCATACTCATGATGATATATGCTTGTATCTGTGCTTGAGATATGTATGAAGCCTGTTATTTAGATCTTCTAGCCAGTTAGATATATATGGACCTCCCTAGGAGTAGAGCGGACCTCCTAGTTTGGTTTGCTCATGGTTGATTGGATCCTGGGGTGATGATGATTCCCTAAGACCAAGAGATAGGTGTGTCCCGTCGCGGTTGATTGTCTATTCTCGGAGGTACCATATACATGCGTCCATGCGTAAGGGGTAGCTCCCAATGGGATGACATGGGTGTGAATTCCGATTTCACACTGAGGTCGACGGTGATGCGATCCGTCGTACATAGAGCAAGATAGCTTGTTTGTATTGTTATGAGGGCCGGGAGGCCAGTTTGTTGTGATACCTTGATGACTTGTGTCATGGTGAGTGAGCCAGGGTGGAGGAGATGCCTCCAAGGACTCTGAGCTTACTGAGATGTTTATCTCACCCCGTGTGGGGCTGATGTTATTTTCAGGTGATGCTTCTGGTAGAGAGGAGCGGTCTCAGGGCTGGAGGCCCTAGTAGAGACGGTACCTGCTTGGCTGTGAGGCAGCAGTGGAGAGCTTGGAGCTCAGCTCAGCTTTTGATGTTTTGTACCCCTGTAGAGGGAAGACATGTGTGTGCACATGTAGTCTTTGTTTTGTACATGTTTATGTATGTATGCCCTCGTGTGAGGAAGGATCCTTGGGATCAAAAGCACTCGGATACTTATTCTTTTGTATAGACACTTCGAGTGTCAAATGATATTTTGTATATAATCCATTCTGTTATGTAATTATGTTTCCTCATGTTTATTTCTTTGAGATATTTATGTTATCTGCCTATGGTATTGGTTGTATGATCTGGTTTAGCAGGGGTTTGTCTTATGCTCTGTGATGAAATGCTTTGTTGTTCCATACATAATGTAATCAAGAAATATGGTTTTCGATTTATGCTTTTGCAAATGCTTTAATTACAGTGACTAAGCGCTAATCTGATAATAATCATAATGTTAATACACCGGGTGCACACGAGGTGTTACAGTACCAAACAAAAAAGTGGGGTGCACTAGGTAATTTATAGGTTTTAAATGATAAACCCATCCACTATGATAAAGGTTCAGTAAGAAAAGGAAGGTTTTCTCGAGACATATGATGCAATGTTACTCAAAATAAACTAATTTCTAATCAATCATTGGTTGTTACAAAGCAATTGCAACACTTACAATGTGCCAACTCTAATCCTAATGTGCAGCCTATTTGTGTAGCTCAAGGAATTCACTGTGAATCATATGGAGACCCTCATGAAAACAATTCGTGTGGAGTTGCAAGTTGCAATATCACGAACAATCTATATATACCATATTAACTTCCTTTATATCCAGTCACAATCAAAATATCTGAAGTTTGAATACATTATTTCCTCATGAAAAAAACATACAATCACTTTTAAGAAAATCATCTTTATTTCATTTTGTTGCGTACGGCGCATATTCTATGGATAGATACAGTGGATTGTTGGGTTATTATGTATACACTCTTGTTAAATCTCGTGTTTGGGTATGTGCATGTGAGTATTCCGTCTTTAGAATTTCAGTTGCTATTGATAACATATATATCTCTATCATTTAAAACATTTTTGTCTGCTCCTTTTTATAATAAATAAATGATAGTGTAAAATACAATATGATTTGTTTATTATTTAGAGTTTATGGAAAAAAAAAACTGAATACTTTATCTCTTTTTAAAACTAGTAGCAGGTATTTAGGATTTCTATTTAACACCCAATTAATCCTCCTTCCACTGGATTAGCTCATTTGAAAATAAAGTGATCCCGTCAATCACGATTCCATTCCCAAAACAAAGATTAAACTCAATCTTTGACTATGAGACACAAGTGTCAAACCACTTGTATTAATAGTTGATCATTAAACTATAATTCTTCTCTTTTCATTTCCTGCTTCTTACATTTGCTGCCGTATTTTTCAAATGTGGTTGTGCACTACTTGTGTTGTAGCATTCTTTGTTTCAAAGTTAATTGATGCATACAGCCTGGGTAGAAAATAGATATATCTTAGCTAACAAATTGAAGGTGATTTTAGATGAACTGAACTATCCAAGGTGATTTTAGATGAGATGTGTTTGATAAATGAGTTATTTTATGCTTTTGCTTATTTTTACTCTCCTTCAGGTAGATAATCTTATTATTTGTTGCCCCTGTATTCCCCCTTTTTCACTATTATACATTCAGATTTGCATTATTAGAACATAGCTCGAGCTCTTCATCTTTCTTTGTTCTCTCTTCTACCTCTTCCCCTTTTCTCCATATTTGCATTGTTAACAAGCTGAACTATTCTGATAGGATCTAGGACTGTTGTTAGTAATAGCTAGGACTGTTATTAGTAATATTCAGAACTGTTAGTATATTAGTTAATATTCTGTGCTGTTAGATAGTTAGTGGGGAGGGTTAGATATTATAAATAGCAGGGGAGGGTTGAGTAGAGGGTTAGTTGAGAAGCAGAGAGTTTAGGAGGTTGGTGACCTCGAATCACCATTGTACACAACAGGAGCTAGTCTCCAAGAAAGTAATAAAGATTCAATTCATTTTCATTCTTTCTTCCTCTTTTGCCTGGTCCAGTGCCTATCACTGGTATCAGAGCTCCTTCCTGGGGCTGTGGGTCATTAATGGCAGCGAAGAACAACAAAATGGAGGCCAGAATCGAAGCACTGGAACGGGCAATGGAGGAATAGCGTGAAACCAACCAGTTGTACCAAGTTGCTATCAAGACCCGGTTGAGTTCGATGGAAGAATTGCTGCAGAAACTGGCAACGACGTTGGAGAAATCGAAAATGGAGGAAACGGCGTCGCGGGAGAGGGCCGATAGAGAGGAATTGGTTCGTGGAAATGAAAAGAAAGGGAGGAACGGCGCCGAGAAGGAAGAGGGAATGGCGCGGCAATGGAGGAATATGGAGTTGTCGGTTTTTGTCGGAGCTGACCCAGTGGGGTGGGTCTCTCGAATTGAGAAGTATTTTCGGCTCCAAGGGGTGCAGGAGGAAGAGAAATTGGATGCGATTCTTGTGGCTATGGAGGGCGAGGCTCTTGGTTCCAATGGTGGGAATCATGGAGCTTGAACTAGTCTTGAGCAGAATTCAAGAACGCAGTGGTGCAAAGATTTCAGAGTTCCAATTTAGGTAATCCAATTCAAGCTTTGCTTTCTTTAAAGCAAGAAGATTTAGTACAGAATTATATTGGGCTCTTTGAGAAACATGTTGGGGCTGGTAAGGGATTGGGTGAAAATTTCTTAATGGAAGTTTTCTTGAAGGGGTTGAGAGAGGAGATTGGAGCTGAGGTTAGGTTACATGAACCTAAAACATTGATTGACACCATGATGAAGGCTAGACAGATTGAAGAGAAAAATAGAGTTATGGGAAGCTTGGGCAGAAGCTATAGCCACAGCTATCAAGGTCAGAAACCCAATTGTTCAGAACATAAAACTGGGAAAGAAGGGCAGTAGGTAGAAGTTGTTGTTCAATAGGTCAATAATGGAAGACAAGGTAGAAGGATCTTCCATAATTTGTCTCCAACAGAAGTGTATAAAAAATGAGGAAATGAGAATGATTTACATGTGAGGAGAGGTATCATCCAACACATGTGTGCAAGAACAAGCAGCTGAGGTTGATAATCATGGAAGAAGAAGATGAAGGAGATCCTAATTGAAGATACATGCTGTTTTCATCAATAGGTCCTTAAGGACAAGGTCCAGCTTGAAGGGGAGGATATTAGTAAGATCTAGGATTGTTGTTAGTAATAACTAGGACTGTTATTAGTAATATTCAGAATTGTTAGTATATTAGTTAATATTCTATGTTGTTAGATAGTTAGTGGGGAGGGTTAGATATTATAAATAGCAGGGGAGGATTGAGTAGAGGGTTAGTTGAGAAGCAGAGAGTTTAGAAGGTTGGTGACCTCGAATCACCATTGTACACAACAGGAACTAGTCTCCAAGAAAGTAATAAAGATTCAATTTATTTTCATTCTTTCTTCCTCTTTTGCCTGATCCAGTGCCTATCATATTCCCACGTTGTTCTATGTCAAAAAATGAATGATCCTAAAAATATGACTCAATTAAGGCCAATTAGCTTGTGGAGTGTTATTCATAAAATTATTTCAGAGGTCTTGTTAATTTCAGAATAACTGTCTTCGTGCCTGGTGGGCAAATTAAATTAAACCATACAAATATTATTTACAGCACAACATTGTTTAATTACATGGCAAAGTAGACCAAGGTGTCAAACTTATTATATAGTTAATTGCAGCTATTGCATACATCCCATTCCTTTCCCTTTATTTATTTATTTTTTCTGCTTTTGGTCTAATTTTTCATAACGTTAAATAGAAGACCACGTGGAAGAATCGCTCCCTGCCATCTTCAAATTACTGGATTGTTTCAGCAGATCAAATGATGTGAACGAACGAGGTGGGACTGTGACATTCATGTCCTTCCCAACATTCTCAAGTAGACTTTGGATTGGCACCACCTGAAACCATATTAAAAACAACAAAATCATAAGCTAATTTAACATGGTTCCTAAATAGCCGTAACGATTTTCTATGTTTATAATTATAAGCTATGTTTGACGTGAGGAACCCTAGAAAAATTTTCATTGATAGAAACATCAAAGACAATTTACTTCACATTATTTGAAAGGAATTTAAAGTAAAAAATTAACGGTTATGCACTGTTACACTATCATCCAATTATAAATCATTGTTGGTATAACAGAAAGTTAACAAACTATCATACACAGTGGTTTATGATCGGATGACAGTATAAAACTGTTTCCAGTGTCAGTGTATAGCCTATTTTCTCTTAAAGTAATTGTGAAATAGTTTCCTTATAACACTATCGTTCATGCAAGTTAGAACATTATTACAATAAACTGAACAATATTCAGAAGGGTGTGTCAAAACATGGGGATGAACAAGTTAGCTCAATAATAAATGAGAAGCTTGGAAAGAGTGAAGCTTGAGGTACCTTCTTTGGCTGTGAGAAGGAGTTCTCATCCATTACATTTGCAGATGTAAGCACAGTCTTTGTTGACCCAAATAACTGCAATGAGTTTGGTTCCAGTCCATCAAGAGAGATTTTGAGGTTCACGGCAGTGGTACCGAAGTTCACAACCTGCAAAAGTCAATTGATTCAGAGTGATGACAGTGCTAATGAAAGCATAAATGGATCCTCTCCATTTCCTTTTTCTGCTATTTTCTCCATTTCTTTCATTTTTAAAAGATTTTGGGAAATAAATAAAATGGAAATGATACACACTTTTTGGGAAGTAACATTTATTTTTTTTTCAAAAGCTTAGTAATGGAAAAATGGAGAAGATCCAAACCCAATGAAAGCATTTAAAGCACAACAAATCTATTTTATTTATCTGCTCAATAAGGGTGTGTATTGTTGCTTCCAAGTTACACACGTCTAATCTTTCGGGACGCACATCCAAACACTATAAAATAATGTGTCAATTTTATGGAAAATGGTGGAAGATAAGTTTTTAATCCCTAATTTTAATGTGTATGCCTTGTTATTTGAGAAGTTCTCAAAACTTATGATTTCACAGCAATGTCAACTTTCAAAAAATATGGAATAAATAGTGAGATCAGTACATTCAAAAAATCAAAATATAAAATGTTTCTACAAATCCAACTTGATGCCATTAACTATAACTAGGAAATAGAACTGATTCTTAATTTTAAAAAAGTACAGAAATATGTGTAACTGATGCAAAATTGTCTGTTACTTACCTTTATTCGTATGTAATTTTTCTTATCTACAGAATTTTGAAATGTAATCGCTGATGCAACAAGTGAATTTGAGGAAGGTGTTTGAAGTGATGTACTTAGAAGTGTTGCTCCACTCGACTCTGAGAAAAATAGTTGCACCCAATAGCTAGGAGTTCCATAGAGCTGAAAGGAGTTGAATACAATTGCATCTGGGTTCCACCTAACGGCAGAAATTGATACAATCTTAGTTTACCATCAAGAGGAACAATTGTACATGATTTACTAACCACCATAACATTTGAATTGAAAACACTTTACTTCTGATATTTATAGTAATGAAATCCTTCTGAAGACACTTTGTTTTCTAAATTTGTTTATAAATTTGTGTGGAATAAAAAGGTAACATTTTGTTCTTCAAGCAATGGTTTAGCTGAACAATGTTCATGATCTACTTCACCATCCTTTAGTTATGAGCTACTGTAACAGAATTATGTATTTCCATGGACAGAGTAAATCAAGCTACAATTTATTTCTGGCTCAATGGAAGGCTGGTCTTCACTTTCACAAGTACAATCATGTCTCCTTAGATAAATCAACAAATTATGTCTATTTTCTCGTGGAGTTTTTTCACAAAACTTCTACTCAGAAAAGACCATAGTGCACAATAAGGCTAGACCAAAAATCAAAGAAGAAAAATATATAAAAGAAATTTCCCGGTAAAATCATAAGAAATTACCTCCTATCATTGGCATTAACAAAAAGTGGAGCATAGCTGGCCATTTGGATAACATCACTGCACCAGAAAGAAAAAATGAAAACGGTGAGTACATGCTATTAAGTGAACTAGATCAGAAACTCAGATTTCATACTGCTAGGAACCAAGAATAGAAATGGAATCTTGTTTAACAGATAAGTCAAGCTTGCTAAGCTCAAAATTACTTGCTAAGCTCAAATCAGTAAAGGCACTAGAACAAAAAATTCATTTGAAAGAAAAGTGACCATAAAACTTGAAGTGAATCTTGTTTAACAGATAAGTCAAGCTTGCTTAACAACACTCATAACTGACTTGATTTACTTAAGCTTATATGTTGCCTGTTTGGGCTTGTTTATAACCTTGCCAAACTTAGTTAGAACTTAGAAGGGTAACTTTACCATATAATATAAAAAATCTCTTGCATATGGTTTGCATATGTGGTTTGGGCAAAAGTGCAAAATTTCAAACCTGGCCCTAGATAAAATACTTAATGAAAACTTCAAAATAAGTGTAAACCTGTTTTTTTCCAGTCCAATTAGGAAGCCAGCTTCAGCTAGGGCTGCCAAGAGGCTTCCTGTCCCAGCATCTTTTCCGGTCACAGCATACTCACTTACAAAAGCCTGTAAAGTGTCCACAAAATAGATTCAGTACAAATGGATATGCCAATAACTAATAAAACAGAGGTGTTTGATGGAGATCATAAAACCTTTGGACCATTTCGTGATGTACGATCAAATGTGTTAGCTCTAGAAAACATGTCATTCGCATTTGTATAAACCTAATAATAGAAACAAAGGATAAGAGAAGATACAAGTGGATCAATATTATATATGCATGTGTGTGTGTAAGGGGTTTGTAATCAAAGACATTGTGTGAAGACATTACATGATAATCATACATATCAGCTGGATGATCTAAAGGTCGAGAAGAACCATCACAGTTTGAGATAATTTGGATATCTGGATAAGCACTTTTTATTGCACTATAGAATTTCAGGTAGTTTCCTGGCAACCAAAGATTTAACAGGAAAAGAAGTAGTGTCAATTTACTCTGATTCAATTAGAAAGGGAAAGGGGGGGGGGGGGATATGAAATCCAGAACTGTTTGTTAGAAATCTGCAAATCTCGTATATCAATAATAAGTTCAACAATAGCTGACACACCTCATCTTGGCATAAATAATATAAAGTGTTAGTGCATGTTAACAAAGAAAAATACAAGTTTTTCTTAGGATAGAATAAATAAGAAAAATATGCATACCTCGATAGTTCTTTTTTCCACAATCTTCATTCCCAACAGCAACATATCTGAGGTCAAATGGCTCAGGATGTCCCATAGCAGCTCTAAGGGAACCCCATTTTGAAGTGGGATCACCTCTCGCGAACTCAATTCCATCAAGGGCTTCCTACAGTCAGGATTTCAAGGTCTTACTATATATGTCTAAGTCAAGTTTCTTTTAACAATAATTGGAAAAAGTAATAAGAGGGGAAAAGCAGGGGAAAAAGTGTGATAACATACTCGCACAAGAGGTAAGACCACGGATGTATCAACTTGATCATTATGACTGACACCTAAAACGAAATATTCAATTAGAAAACATAAACATTTTTTTCTCTTTGTTAGCAACAAACTTAGTGGATGTTTGGTTTAACTTATTTTGAGGAAATAATAGCTTATTTTTGGCAGCTTCTTCAGAGAGCTTTTGAAAAATTAGTGATTATTTTCTTTAAAAAATAAATTCCAAACAAGCACTTAGTTAACGGAGAGAAACATAAATTACCATTATTAAATACCCATATTGGTGAAGCACCCAAGTCCTCTGCAAGCTGCTCAAAAATTATAATAATAATAATAATAATATATATATATCATTTCACTAGCATAGCACAACTAGAGTAATTCAACTAGATACGAACTTCATAATCCTCAGGTACAATATATGTAAAGAGGCACTTACTTGGAGAAACTCGTAATAACCAAGTCCATCATCAGTCCAGTACATCCAAACATCACCAAAGTGCCCAGGTCTCTCCTCCCATGGTCCAACAGATGCTTCCCATCGAAATGCATTTCTTAACCATTCTCCTTCAACAAAACAACCGCCTAATGCAATGTAACGAAAAATAACATTACCAGATGTTAGTTGAGTTGCATACAAACTAGAAGAGTGAACTAAAATGCATTATCGTCAAACTATGCTTACTCAATCTATAATATGTACTAAAGAAAGTAAAACAAATATAGATCATCTTGGTCCAACAAGACTCAAAGCTATAGCACAATCAATTCCCTTATAAAAAAAGAAGAAGAAGAAGAAAAACAAGGAAAACATTCTTTAAAAACAAAATAAAATGAAACAAAAATCACAATTAATCCAATACAAAGCCATAAATTAAAACCATGCATTCTAAATGTTAAGAATTGCAATTAAAATGTCCATTCAATACTATACCATTCATAAAATTGGATGTTGTCGACATTTATATTCCTGAAATTCCATGGCAAATTGGATGCTCAAACTCCTAACTGGCATCACAATTATTTTATATAATGTATCCTATCATATTGTCTCTTCTCATAGAGCCTGATTTAATTGCTGTTCTATAAAAGGCAGAACACTTCACACTTATGCATGCCAGTTCAGAAAATGTTTGTCATCAACTGACATCTAACAAAATTTCCCCTTAATTTCTGCTTTTGCAGAGGAAAAATACATGATATTTTATCATAGTAGATAGATCTTGAGAAAAGTAAAATCTATTTGAACATTAGCTTTGATTATTATTTGGACAGTCCTTCTGAAACAGAATGACAAATGGAAATAATTAGGATATCATTAATTTGAATTCTTCACACTTTGTTAACAAATAAATAACCATGAGAAAAATATGCCTAATCATAATTCCTGACAGCATAGAGAAGCTCCATATAAGTAATTTTGGAGTGTGGAACCAAATTATAAAGCGACAACTAGAACCTAACCAAAAGCGACAGGAAAAAGGGAAATTTAGGGGACAATTGGTAAAGAAAATGTTCTGTTTGCACTTTTAATAACAAAAATATCATCTTTATTTCCTGTTTTCAAAAGTATATATCGAAAAAGTGAAAACAATAAAAGTTGTGTTTGCTGTTTCCTATAACAATCCTTCAAAACAGAAAATAAAATAAAAACAATGTGGTATTTTTGTAATTAAAAGTAAAAATAGAAAATGAAAACAAAAAACTTTTTCTCAAACCAAAGAGATCACTAAGGATTTGCTAGGTATAACTAAAAGTGAAACAAAATGAACCAATTGATGTTGATATGCAAATTATTTCACACTTCGACACCGAAGTAAAAAGTAGAATAGTTTAAAATAGATTAATAATACCTTTTCCTTATTTTGTACACTCTCTACCAAGTATTTATGAGTAATTATAGCTAAAAACAAATTCTGTTTTTCAGTTTCCTCTCTCTTTTCCACCCTTTCACTTAAGCACACCCTCATTCAAGTATATACATTTTGGAGATGCAAGACTAGAGCACATAACACAGAACAAAAGCAATGCACAAGTGTGTTATAACAAATTCGAGTTTGAAATTTATCAATCTGAACCACTTTATGCATACCCGGAAATCTGATAAATCTTGGTTTCAAAGCTGTCAGCATTTCAACAAGGTCAGTTCGGAAACCATGTCCCTGCATCAAGTCAAGGTTGAAGATGTTATAGGGTGGGGGGACTGAATCGTAATTTCATCATTGGAGCTGAATCAATATTAACTATTTTCATTATAAAATATTTTATTACCAAAGAATGGCTATGTTTTTTAGATTTTATGTCTCTGTAAACATCATTCTTATCATGTTCATGCCATGCATATGAAAGGTCATGCTATCACAGTAACGTATGAAGAGAAATATATAGTATATTTAAGGATGATGTATAAATAAAAAAATAAAGAGAGAAAATTTTTATAAACATGAAGAACCAAGATTCCTAACAAGCAATTTTTGAGAGAACAACTAATCTCCCTCCCTCCCCTTAGAAGCACTAGTACTAGTGAATAAACACAAAGTTAGTTTTACTATTATCAAGACACAAGTAATGTTAATGATTAGAAAAATAATAGTTACATAAAATTAACACACTATATAAAAATCAAGTTTTGATACCTGTAGCAACATAATTATCCATAAAACATTATAGTTTCAAATTAAACAATATACGGCAGTCCATTTACAAGGCTCCCACCATCATGAAGTTATGTGGAGGATTGGATATATGCAACTCCCAAGGGTGGAGAGACAATTTCCACAAGTAGCACATGTGAAAGTTAATCTTTTTATTCAAACACATTAAGGAAAAGATATAAATTAATTTCTGTAATATATACACAACTCTTTTAGGGTCTAAGAAATATTTCATCTGGTAAGAAATATAAACAATTTCAGGATGTAACACAACCTTATATGTGTCCAGTGGCATAGCAGACACTTGGTCCAACCATATCACACCTTTGGTGGTGGTTGTTAATTGAAGTCTTGAGTTATGATCTGTTGCCTTGGCAACCAGTATCTTCTCCACTTTTGTCCAGTTTGAAAAATCAAGTGCAGAACCTCTGAAAGATCGACTATTAGTCACACTCATAGATGCAAATGATAATTTCTTGGATTAAATCTACTACACATGAAATCTCAATAGCACATAAAATTGGAGCTCACATTATCACAGATGAAGCCAGGTTTCCTACACCATTGGATCCAGTCAATGAAACTGTTAGATTAAGTGATTCAGTTGAACGAACATAGAAGACCACTTTGTATTTCTTCCCTTGCTCAATATTCTGAAAGAAGATCATAGTAAATATATTACTTGCATCTCAGTCATGAAGGAATTCAAATAATCACAATGAAAGTAATCAGATAAGTATCTAAATAAATTTTAACCAAACAATAGAAACTAAATAACAGCGTAGACTTTTAGACTATAATTTATGTTATTCAGTTTTTTGTCTTTTTTTTTTTTTTTTGTTCAGGAAATATATGCACATAAGATTATGATATAATTGATGCAAGGGTATCAATTAGTCTCACCATGCCCCAGAAACCAGGGTTGTAAACACCAACACCATCAGCTGGGCAGATGTTGTCACCTTCGTTGTCACATGAAACCTCCAATCGAAGTGCAACCTTATTACGGTCAAAGCAAGAGGTACGATCAGTTTCAACATTTATCAATGATTCATTTCCAATAATTGACCAAGGATCAATATTTGAAGGAGTGTTAGGACCGCCAGCTTCAAATCCTAAAACAAGAATTCATAATATTTCAGTTATACTTAAAATTAGAAACAGTGACCTACCTATAACAAAATAACAAGTTAACCAACAAATCATCCCTTTGTTCACATTTGAACATTGATAAAGAAGGATCATTCATCATATCTAAAAGAGAATCTCCTTAAGAAAATGATATGAAGACACTTCAGGCCTCTCCTTTTCATCAAAAATTAGATTAAGGAAGATAAGAAAAAAATAAAAGGTGGAAAAAAGGGAATTCAATAGAAAGATGATTGTGGAATGGCTGAAATTGACACAGGTTGTTGGGAAAAGAACACCATAAATTACTTGAATAACAATGAAAAAGCTAGCAATATTCTGATGGACACCATAAGCTCATAGCTAAGGAAAGAAAAGGCACAAACCCTTATATGTGTGCATCTTTAATTCGAAAAAAGATCCTCTACATCAAGAAAGTAAGGAAGTATCCACTTTTATGGTTAAAATCATGGAGCACTTTAAATCAAGGGTGGATATACCTTTACTTGTTCACTTTTATCTAACGAATTCAATGTTCTTCTCTTTTCTTTTGATTCTCTTTTTTCAGTTATTATCACGTTTCCTATCAAGTACAATACAACAGATTGCAGGAATTCTGTGCTTGTGCATCTGAACATGTAAGTTGCATGAAAAATCACAGGAAAAAAAAAAATATCCTGGAGAAACCTTCTAGTGCTAGATTTGTTATTTAAAAGTTTAGAGAACATGAAACTGACCTCTGTTGCTAACAAGCTCAGCCCACAATCCCCCAGCTCCAGCATGATTAATCTCCTGTAGATAAAATTCCATAAACTGGTCATTTCCTGATAATTGGATAAGAGGCATCATTGAATTGAATACAAAATTAAATACACATTTCCATAATCCCAAACTCTATGCAGTTTATTCGATCACTCATAATCCATATTACAATAGTTGATACATACATACATAATATAGAGAAAATGAATTATTTCATATTTTATTTTCATACTTATCTCTTTCATAACACATTATCTATCTTAGCCTATTTAAAAGAAAACTCTCATAATACACCAGAAATAATAATCAGGTATCAGAATAATAAAAATCAATTAGAAAGGGAGTGGAGCAAATAAACAACAATGAGTGCTAGATGCAAGTTTATCTTCACCTCAAAGAATATGCCAAAAAGTGTCTCTGGTATTGGCTTTCCAGATGCATCAGAAGCATTCACAGTTAGAGTTGTGGTCAGGTCAGCATGGTTTTTAGTAGCAAAGCATTGGAAGACAAGGCAAACAAATATGAACAAATGGAGCAGAGAAACAATGCATAAGGCCTTGGATGAACCCATTGTTTGTTCACAACATGCAATCTATCTGCAAATGCAATCTGAAACAACACAAGGTAATGGAAATGAACAGGAACACTAGGATTTATATTACATAGGAGAAAAAAGAAAACCAAAGTTAAAAAGAAAACAACCAACACGCCATGTGATCAGAGGTGGACAAAAGAGGAAACAAATGCAACAAACAAGCTAACAATTATTGTGTCACCACCGCTTGATCCTACAATATGACAACAAAAGCCAACCCTTTTCTCACCTTTTTCTTTTCGGTGTATCAATACCAAGGCTAGACTTATCTGAAACCCAACTTAAATTGGGATTAAAAATAATAATAATGAAAGAAATGGCATTTCAATAATTTGATGGAACTGTTCAAGTCAACTTTAATCAAAAAATGCAAAATCAAAAAGCTCTTGAAGAATTTGATTAACTTATCACAGAGAACACAAAACAATAAAATGGGAATTTAGTAAATTACACTAGGAAGCAAACACTAAGCTCGAATTTGAGGTTCTGGAATGCATTCGAATGCAACTATTATTATTATGAATTATGACACATTGCGAACTTAAATAAAGTGCAAAAATTCGAAGAAATGAACAGTAAATTATTGCAGGTAGTTGCACCCAAACCATGTTACATAATATAATAATAATAATAATAATAATAATAATAAGACCCGGAATATGAAACAGTTCTTATCCATAACATAATAAAAAAGGTAATCATTTAAATAGAAAGGGTCTCTAATTAGTAAGTTTGAGAGCAAAAAGAAACTCACAGGTATGTTTGAATTTTGATTTAGGTGGAGTAACAGTAAGAGAGTTGAAAAGGGTAAAGTGGGAAATAAGGAGTTAAAAAGGGGTGTGTGTGGTCTGAATCTGCAAGTGTGTGAGTTCCCTTTATAGTTTGTAGAGCAACAACTACAAGATTGGATTGGATTAGAACAGGATCAATATCAGTGTGAGTGAAGCAAAAGGGATGATGATGCAAATATCTCGGTGATTTTTTGCCTTTGCTTCCACGGTTTGAAATAGTGTTTGGAATTGGAAAACAGAATCACTTGTGAGTTGTGAATAGATTTGTTTAGGATTTTCTTGAGTTGGGGTGTGGGGGACCCACCATAGTGTTCTGTTTGCCTTCTGGCTATGCTATGTTTGACGCAACCGTGCAACTTGCGTGGCGTGGCGTAACCACATAACAACATTAATTTTTTTCATTAGTTTTGTTTCTTCCTATATTTTGGTTTATCCTATAGTATACTCTCCCTCCTGCTCCTAGCATGCCCTTTCTATTTTGAGAAAAAGAATATATCATTTATAATTGTTACTGGTTGTTAATTGATGGTAATTATTATAATATAAATTTTGAAATTATGAAAAGATAAATTTTAAAACAATATAATCATTAATTATAATTTTAAAATTGGGTTGCTTTCCAATAATCTTGAGCTTCATTTCTTCACAGAATAGATATCTAATTGGGGGCCTTGTGAATATTGAGATTTCTTGACACAACAATAAAATATTAATTCAAATATTCACGCGAAAAAACTTGACCTATCATGTCATTTAAATTAAATTTAATTATGTTATATATCAATTATAAATTCTAAATACCAATTAAATTAATAACTTGAAAAGTCATTTCATTTTAAAAGGTACTAAGGAGAATAAAAATTCTTATTCTATTCCAACATATTTTATTATATTTCAATTTTATTGTTCTTAATTTAAATCAACATTTCATTTATTAAATATGACATATAAGTACATCAACACTAACTCGTGTCTTACTTTTTTATTTAGATAAACTCCTGTCTTATTTTTTTATTTAGATAAACTCGTGTCTTAGTTATATCAATATTTTTTTTGTGTGAAAATATCGAATTTATTTTTGTGAAAATATCTATATCTATATCTATAACTATTAATAATGAAAATTATCCTAACATGTTTTTTGGATAGTTTTACTCTCCACTAATTTATTTTTTTTAACAACTGTCCTACTACTTTTTAGTTAATTAATTTACTCTTACTTTTTTTAACTTCTAAATCTTTTTATTTTATTTTATTCTTATTTAAAATAAATAGAGAGACACATTCCCCTTGTGTATATAAAGAAAATTCATACTGCGGTGTCACAAGTATAAAAATGGACTTGACTCAATAGAAAAAGATTAATTGAGTATCAAATAAAAAATTTCAAATAATTTTGATTCAACCAAAAAAAAATATCCATACTCCTTATATATTAAAACGACCAAATTTATTATATACATTTTAATTTATTATTATATAGACGTGAGAAAATAGTCTATGAACTAATAACATAATCATTTTATATTATCATTAAATTATAAATTATTTTGATATTAAATTTGTTTATTTTTATAATAATTATATTAAAAGTTATATTAATAATCATTTTTTATTGGTTGATATTGCAAAAGTTTTCACGGACAATGCTTATTCATTAAACTTTATGGATATTGACATTTTTTGTCTACACCAAAGATATTTTTTTCTGAAAATAATTATGTTTGAGGCGGATAAGATTATTATGAATAATAAAAGTCTTCATCTAAGTATTTAATAAAGTTGTATACCTAACGTTCGAACTCCAAGACTTTTAATTAAGTTGGAACAATCTAATTAATCCACTTGCTTGATGTTTTATAGATATTGATTTTGTATTCGACAATAATAATTGATAATTTTTTTTATTGTATCACTATTTTTTTATTCTTAAAATCATTAATTATTAAATTTATTTTTATTTTCACAATAAGTCAATTTCAAAAAAGTAGAAACAACTATTTAATTTGTTGTTTCGCCCTCACTATGAAAAATTAATTAATTATTTCTCACCATAAATCTAATCCAAACACACCAAACAACTCCAAATTGCAATAATGAAATTGATAGAGTCAAAATTGATTGTGAAACTACTAATTTTATCCGTAATTTTGTCCACGTTCCATTTTGTATGCAAGTAGATATGGGTGTAAGAACAAAGTCTAGCGGTGAAATTACACAATCTTTTTGCTAAGATTGTCACAAGACAAAGCAGGCACAACAAGGGAGAAGAAGAAGTTGGGGGTGGCTTAACCAAATGCGTAAACAATGATTTGTTGATTCAAACAAATTATTGTGGTGGTTGAAACTGAAGTGCAGGACCGAAGGGAGATAGGATTGCCTATAAATGAAAGCACATTTACGGTTCATTTCATTTTCATTGTTTATCTTATCTAGTAATCTACGAATACATTGATTTTTTCGAAAAGTTTTGACCATTTATTCATTCCACCTTATTTTTGTCCTATTCTTCCTTTACTTGCGTATTAAGAATTTAAGAGACCCTTTGCCAATACTTTTTTTAATTATTGTTTAATGTTTAATATTTTAAATATGTAGGTTTTAAAATTAGATATCATCTTAAAATATTATGTTTGAAAAAATTACAGTAAAATGTGTCTTAGGTTCTTAGATTTTCAGTTAAAATTGATTTTAAAACTTATATTTTAAAATGAGGATTTTGATCCTCATTATTTTAAGTTGGTAAATTTTGTCCCTCGTCCTAATATCTAAAATTCTATAACTTAAAGGATTAACGTAGTGGTATAAGGTCTCGTTGTATTCATATAAATGACAACAATCTATTTAATAGAAGAGTCTATATTCAATTCTCATTATATGCAAAATTTCTTTAGGTCAACAAAAGTCACTCATCACAAAAAATATTAGTCTCTAACCCAATACCAAAAAATATTCTAAATCTCATAAAGAGAGATAATATTTTATTCATGAAGAGAGATCTTAGCTTCAAGATCTGATCTTCCTAAGATCCATTATTGGAGTTGGCAGTTAGATCTTCACATGGAGATCTGATTTTTCCACAAAAACCACCAAGATCCGCATTGTTTCAAAAAAAGATATTTTTGGTCTCTTTCCTCAGTAGTGATCTGCGGGAAGCAATTGTCACGAAGGGGAAAAAAGTTCGAAGGAAAGGGAGGAGATGAACAACAGAACCCCGTAAAAATGAAATAAAAAAAAAGAGATTTGGGTTAATAAGCATCAGATTTGTCTCTGCATGTTGTTTGGTGAGAATGAAAATGATGGTCGCAAAGGGGAGGGAGGAAAGTGTGGGGGGTCATGTCGGAGGGAGGAAGGAGGAGAGGGGTGAGGGTTTGTCATGCGAAGGGGGGTGGGGTTTGCAAGCAGAGGGAAGTGGGGGATGGGGGTTTGGTTCACGAGGGAGCAGACGATGGTCATGAATGGGAGGGAGGAGAGATTGTGTGGCGCAACGGAGGGTGGTGGTGGGGGTGGGTGGCCCGCGGGAGGGTGAGGGGTAGGGAGCGTGAGAGAAAATCGAAAGGGGAAGGAGGAGTGGGTGAGTGTTGGGGGAGCGTGAGAGAACACAAAAAGGGGAAAGAGGAGTGATGTGGGGGGTGTGACTCAGAAGGAAAATGGGAATGAGGATAGGGTTTGGGCATTCAATTTTTTTTTAAAAAAATGACCCTTGCACATCAAAAAGCTTGTTTCTACCTTTTTTATTTTAACAAAGGTCTGCTTCCTGTCTAGTAGCTATAAAAAAATTATCATTGCATTTTATTTTGTTTAAAAAAATATTATAAAATTAAACTTGTCATCTCCTATAAATTAAGTCATTGGTCCCAATTTTTTTTCACATCAATTTCCATTCTTCTTTCATTATCATTTTCTTTGTTACTTACGTAATGGATCCAAATCAATTTAATTGACAAGCTTATATGAATTTGTTGCAAAATTACCAACAACATCCTTCGAACGAAAATTCGTAACATCCTCCTTTGTTGCTTCCTATGTTGTCACTACCACCTCCATCAATAAGTGAAAATTCTCAAATTTCTCCGCATTTCACTCCCTACTTGCCACCACCACCGCCGCCATTAGTAACTTATGGATTCCATTTTTAAGTCATTGAAGATATACTATAATTCAGATGTTGTTTTATGGCTAAGAATAACAAAAATTGTAGTCAAAGCAAACACCTCGACATTAAGTATCTAGCCATACGAGAACATGCTAAAGATAATACAATGGTTATTGAGTACATTAGCACTGAATTAATGATTGTCGATTCTTTAACTAAGGGCATGCCACCATTTAAATTTAAAGATCAAGTATAAGGATGGGACTTGGTTCCCATATGTGATTTTCATTGTAAAAATGATATTAAGAAACTCTATGGTGATGTTTTTCATTCAGTTTATGCGCATCTACAGTTATTTATTCTGAGAAACATCAATTAAGTTTGGACCTAGAATAAACATTGGGTTTATTCATTAAGTTGTATGGGCTTGAGAAATATAATGCAATGTAATACATGAAATGTACTACTCGTATATATTAGAGGAACTATCGTCATGATTCATGTATTTTATTTCTCACTAAAGTATATGATAAGATATGTGGACCAAGTGGGAGAATGTTGGTTTATTTTCTATTGATTGACTAAGTCAAAACCACATAAGGTGATTCACTCACCTTATCTTCTTAGGATTAAGTTGTTGCTAATCTTATCCCTTATCTTTTAGAATAAGTTGTTGCTAATCTTATTCCTTATCTTTTTAGCAACTAAGCCCACATTTTATGCATATCAAAAACAATCTCTTTGATGTGAAGATGTTATAAAAGGAGATGTGCACCATGGTCAAGGTCCATGTGCTTGCTATCTAAAAATCTCAATACACCATTATGAGTGATAGTGAAAACATAGAAGATCCTTAAGGCAAAAATCATATTAGTTTAGAGACTCATAAACTATTTACAGATTATTTGGATCACGAACAACTGCAAATCATCTTCAGAGCAAATAAGAATAGCAATGGTGAGAGATATTTATGATATTAATTTTTTCCGCATTTAATCTAATTGTTTATGTTATTTGTATATAAGCACGATTAGATTATTTAGTTTTTCTTACATCTCCTTCTACTAAAAATTCTCAAAGTTCTCAAACCTTTCCTTCAATGCCACAAAACACCTTCGCCACGTTTTATAAGTCTCTCAATAGTTCTAATCGTGCACAAACTCCTTCAAATGAAGTTGCTACACGATTTTCACAATTTTCTATCCAAATTGGATTAGAAAATATTACAATAGAGGAAGAAGAGGGAGTTCTACATAGAATAAAAAGGGCATACGAGTATTCTTTTCAATTAAAGAGGATAAACTTTTTATTAGTTCATGACTTAATGTCTCACTCAATTCAATGGTAGGATTAGATGCATTTTGAAAAATGGTTATAAATAATTACAACACATTTTATGACAATCTAAGTGAGAGAGCCGACAATCAACTAAAATCTCGATGGCAAAAAATTCACAATATCGTTCAAAAGTTCAATAATTGTTATAAGCAAGTTGTTGCGTTGAAGAAATTTAATTTTTGTTGTTTAATGTTTATGTTTGTATTTTTTTATCAATAATATGTATTATCATAAGTTTAAATTATGTTGATGAATAAATATTTTAATTATTTATAAAAAAATGAATTAGTTTTTTTTAATTAAAAATATGAAAATGTGGGTTTCTTAACGAACCTTATAAAAAAATGATTTAAAATTTTAAAATAAGATCAATTATTAATGTAAAAAATGGGGAAAAATTTTAGAATGACCTGATACTGTGAAATAAAAAAAAAATAACTAAGATCGAATTTTGGGATGTATTATTAAAGATGTCATTAGTCTTGACAGTGTTGTTCAAATTAGATTCTATTAATTACCATTAATTTTTATGTACCAAAAAGCTGAGACGATAGTCTAACTATAAAGTGGAATTTTTGTTTCCTATTAAGGCACGTACATATTTCGTCAAGCTTTTCTCCGCTAATAAAGCAAGGCTCTACCTTAGAAGCTAACTAAAAACAACTTGTACACGCCAATAGCCCAATACTTCTATATTTGTAAAAGATTCTCTACGGCCTATACAAATAGATCAATGTTCCAATTAGGAAGAAGGAGAATGATATTAACATCTTTTTTAACAATTTTTTATCATCAAGTTAAATTTATTAAGTTGTCTAAATTTCTATTTGTATTTAACTTGTTCATGTATGAAGTTTATTTGATGATAAAGAATAATATTGTCGCAACTAGATTCGCAACGAGGTGGGGCATGAAAATTTAAAATAATGTTAAAAATTACTAGAGTCACCACGAATATTTTTATTTGTAAAGACAATGGAAAACTCATTAAAATTCTCTTTGAAACAAAAATTGAGTTCCAGAGTTAATTAGCTGTAGGAACAATATTATTACCTTACAACATTAGTCACAAAATGATTATTTTTAATTAATTAAACAAATTATTAATGATTTTTAAATATCTATCTTATCCTTAAATAATTAGAAATTAATCACAACAAAAATGAGGATTTTATTTATTCAAATAATTTTTGTTTTATTTTTAAATAAATAATTCTTATTTTTTATTGCTACTCCTAAAAATCTCACAATGCAATGGAAAATCAAAATCTATGTAGCCTTTGTAAGTTACAGTGTCTTGGGTATTTTAATTATTATTGATTGGGTAAATAATTATTTTCATCTTTGAATATGTAAGTTGGTAATAATTTAGTCTTAAAAAAATTTAAATTTTTGTTTTAGTCTTTAAATGTGTAAAAAAGTATAATAATTTTGTTCTATCATTAAATTTTGTTAAATCATTATAAATTATTATGCTTTTTATACATTCTAAAATTAAATTAAATTTTTTATTATTTTAGAAACTAAATTATCACCAACCAAAATAGTTATTTATTCTTAAAGTTTAAGTTTTCTGTGTTGTCACAGGTCACATGTCTAAAATATACAATTAATATAGTTGTTACACCCTAATCAAATCCTTGAAATATTTTGTTTTTGTTTAAAATATTTATCTAGAAAGAATTTTAAAACATTAAACTCTCACAACTTGTATCCCAAAACTTCACTTCAAAACATAAACAATCTATAAGGGATATTTATATTAATAAAATGATATTTAAGTAAATGTATACAGTATACTAATATAGATTTAGATATCCATTTTCAATCTGTAATGGATTTTACCCACAAATATCCACAAGGCACCGGATATTATTTTTGCAAAACTCTCTTTCAAAGTAAAACTACGAAATAACTATCCTCCACGTGAATCAAACTTGTAAACTTTTGTAGAAAATAAAGCTTAACGGTAGCCTACATTTTCTTTTGGACATATTATAAGACAAATAAAGTATATACAGAGAGACGCATATGTATCATCCTAAATTATTTTACACAAATCAAGAAAAATTAATAAATATATAAAAGATAATACTTCCTCCATCCATTATAATATCATGTAAGAGAAAAATTATTTCAAAATAATTATCATTTTAGTTTTTCAATATAATATTAATTATGTTTTTTTCACTAATACCCTTATGATATTAATGATACATAACAAAATTTATAAATAAATTAATAATGATATAAGATGAATTTTGTAAAATTAATATTGTTTCTTATCTATTTATTATTTTTTCTTGGTCTATGTAAAGCAATCTAAGAGAATATTATTTTGGAATGGAGGAAATAACAATTTTATAAAACTAACCTAATTAAATAGA
>PYAF01005814.1:1030124-1048552 GCA_007407185.1 Glycine tomentella | reverse complement strand
TATAAATGGTTGTTAGTTTGTTTAAACTTAAAAAAAAAACTAAAAGAAGTGATTTTTCAAAAAAAAAATAAAAAAGAAAATAGAATTTGCTTCTTAAAAAAAGTATAAAAAATATTGTTTTAAGTAAAATCAGTAGTTTAGATAAACACATCAAAATAGTATAAAACTACGTATTTTGTAAAATAGCACTTTTTATAAAAATAAGTTTAATCTAACTTCTTTTTTTTTATAAAAAAATATAAGTTAAAAAAGAGACCAAAAAACACCACTTGACTAATTCTTTTTTATTTTTTATTCATTATATCAGTGTTAGTTTAGAATTTTAGATTCTTTCCTAGAAAAAAAGTAAAGATAATACAGTTCATTTCACATCCTTGTGTAAGGGTGTCCATATATATATATGATAAATATAATTATAAATCATAAATTTGGTATAAAATATTATATGATTGGGATTGGGGTTGGAATTTTTTTATTTTTTAATCAATTATAACATTTTTAATTAATGCTTTTATTTAATTATTCTTTTAATAGTTCATGTTATTACTAAAATAATATTTTTTATGTTTTTAACTTGTAAATAACAAAAAACACATTAAAAAATGTATTTTACTAAAATGCAAACAATAAATTTAGATGTGATTTTTTTAATAATGCAAGTATAAATACATGTATTCTTATTCAAAATTTATTAATTTCCATCAATATTACATTGTTTCAAGTATACCTTTTGGATGGACAAAACATAATTAGGAAAATTCTACTGATCAGATTCTCCCAATAAAATTAATCATTGCCAAAGTATTATAAATTTTATTCAACTCTATAAATTTCTAATTCTATAATGAAATATATTCATGTTTCATATCCATATAAAATAATATATTTTTTACATGAAGTGTTATTCAATCT
Source organism: Glycine tomentella (assembly GCA_007407185.1). NCBI lineage: Eukaryota > Viridiplantae > Streptophyta > Magnoliopsida > Fabales > Fabaceae > Glycine > Glycine tomentella. The sequence goes on along the minus strand of PYAF01005814.1, from coordinate 1,047,640 downwards.
TGCTAGCTAACTGATAAAAAAATATATTTAATCTTGCTATTAAATGTCTTAATTATACTACATAATACTTTTTATCTTAAATTTTTTTATGTATTTAATTTAAATACATTCACTCACACTATGAAATCTCATAATAAAAAAAAACTCATACAGACTAAATAAAAAATTAAGAAATATGTTTATATTATCATAACTTTATCATTTATGCTAAGATAGTTGACTTTTACAATAATTAATTTAAAAGTTATATTTAAGATGATTTATAATTGATTTTTTTACAATTATTGTTAGTTGTTAGTTTATTAATTTTAGTTAGTGCGGATTAGAACCCAACCTTTTATCTTTCCTTTTCTCTTCAACTATCAAGTCAATCTTATAAGATAGTTTCACTTTAAAGTTTAAACATTAAACTTATGTATGTGCTAGGGTTAATTTTCAACAATAAAATTTAGAAGTGGAGGTAGAAGCAAACCATAAAGAAGCAAGGGTGAAACAACACCATTATGATGTAATGGGCGCTACTTCCATTGTAGAAGTTGGTCACATTTCAGTTATAGGAGATCTCGCCAATTATGGTGTGGACACGTAACATATCATACCAAAATCACCTTTTTGTACTTTAGGCTTTTTTTCAAAAGTAAAGATTTTTTATACCAAACAAAATAGAGATACAAGTTTTTTGCGATGTTACTTTTTCACATTTCACATAGCCAATAGTTATGGAAACCTAAATTACTTATTCGTGTTAGACTCCCATAAATTGTCATCTATTTGGCTATGTATTGCATATATACATATATATGTCGGAGCTACTAATATCCATCTTAGTTGATGTACGATAACATTTTTCAACACCAAATTTTTTTACCAATAAACTCATTAGTTCATTTTTTCTCAAAATTTAATTTAAGGATATTATTTTATTTTATCATTTAATTTTAAAAAAATCTCTCTTATCTTTTTTCCATATTTCTCTCTCTTATCTCATTTGTCAGTTACAACTCCTCTCATATAATGTTCATCTTCTTTTTCTTCAAGATTGTTGTTTACTCATCACCATCATTATCTTCATGTTGCTGCCACCATCATCGTCGTCGATGACGATGGTGATGACAATGACAACTATCATTGTAGTGACTTCACCAGTGGTAGCAACGATCATGAGGATAATAGTAATGAGTTAATTAAGATATTTTAAGAATTGATGATTGTGATTTTTATAGATTTGATTTTTGTTTTGGTGAATCTTTTAGAATTATGATGGTTGTATTATATTTTAATTTGAATTTTAAATGATAAAGTACGATAATATCCTTGAACTAAATTTTGAGAAATAAAAAAAAATGATGAGTTTATAGTCTAAAATGTTTGATGTTGAGTGCTAATGCACACAAACTATGGTAGATATTAGCATTCCTATATGTATATATATATAACATATGAAAAGTATAAAAAGTATTTATGAAATTGATTAGAAGATGGTTGGGTGTGTATTCCCATATGATGTCTTGCCATTGATTACCTATGTTTTCTCACGTATCATGCTTTGAGGATTTCTTTCAAGTTATAACTAGTCTTTATTTTTAAAATACTCATGCAAACATTGTTATAAAACTCTTGAAAAATCGAATATAAACATTGATCATACAACTTATATACAAGTTTTGTTAATTAGAAGTAATATTTGTGTGCTAGAACAAATACATTCCTTTTAGGCTATAATTTTTAGTTGGTAAAATTAAGTCAAAGACACTCTAATACAGTTAAAGAGATCTCATTCACTATTTACAAATACATTTCTCTTGAACTTATATTTTTCTGACACATTTTAAAACATTGTGTGCATGCTATGTTTTATTAGCTTTGGTTGTTGCATTCATCCCCTAAAAGCATGATTATGTTATTGTATTTTTTGTTACAACAAGAAAGAAACAAGAAAACAAGGAAAAAAGGATGCTAGGAACGCTAAAAGGACATTCATATGGAGTTAGTTAACAACAAAGATCCATGCATGTAGGGTTTATTCAAAGTCACCGACTTGCTTACTTATATTGTCTAAAAAACATGCACAATGTTTCCGTTCATGCAAAGTGTAAACTATGATACACTCCTAATTATGTTGTATAAGTCTTTTTATTATAGCTACCTCATTCCCATACTGGTGAGCGAGGTTACGAGCTTATTCATAACTTTATGAATGGAATATAACACATCACCTTAGTCTTTTATCCATGCCAATTGAACTAAGTCAAGGTATTCTCAATGTGTACACTAGGAATCCTTAAACTATAAATTAAATCACTACATCTTAAAAGAATAAGGTTATGACGAGACTATTAAAAAATTAGGTGTTCGAATATATGTTCAAAAAAGTTTGGTCTTCAATTATGGTCACAAACTCTTCTATCTAGAATTTCTTATATTAGGTGTTCCCTCTCTAAGAGCTCTCATCAAGTATATTGGACTAGCTTAAACTCTTGATGCACACAAGCAATAGTTACCTAGGGAAATTAGACACGGTGGTACAATGTGACATAGAATCCACTAGTTGAATTTAGAAGACATATCCTATTTTCTTCAAGGCCTATATCTCCAAAGTGGCAAAATATGTTTCATCCACAATTATCATAGTGTAACCTTCCTTGTCCCAATACTTTTCAAAGGAGGGAAAAAAGGTATGTGTCTCAAACAAATGCATAAGGGTAGGTTTATATCTCACCAACAAATTTCACATGTGTTGGTGACTTATAAGTCATGAACACAATAAGAAAGAATTAAAATATCTTTAAAGGTAATCATTAAAAGTCTCAACATGAAAAGTAAAACTTTTCTATCAACACGAACTAGCTAGGGGTTTGTTTTGTTGGCCCCAGATGAACTTAAGAGGGGGGGTGAATTGAGTTTATAAAATAATTCACTATTTAAAATCAAATTCAAAACAATAATATGAAGATAAAAGATAAAGAGAACACAGTCAATTTTAACGTGAAAAACCCAATTGGGAAAAAAACCACAACGTCCAAATTGGATAACCAATCCAATGGACAACTCCACTATGATAATTTTGTGTACAAGAGTTCCTAGTATCCTAGTTTTCTAGTCTACCCTTACACAACAATTATCCCAGTTGGTATCCTTGTTTCCCAGCAAAAAGCTCTCGTCTCAATTCACCAAGAATAGAGATAGAATGGTATCCTTGTTTCCCAGCCAGGCTGGTATCCTAGTTTCTCAGCCAAAAGTCGCACGTCTCAATTCACCAAGAACAGAGACAAAAACTGGTATCCTAGTTTCTCATTTGCGACCTCTTCCAAAGTCAAGAAGAAGAATACAATTAAAATAGTTACCTTTACGCTTCTATTCCTTAAGCAAATAGGTACCTTTAAATTATGATGGAGAGTTGAAGAATCAAACTTGCCAAACGCTTCTATATGATCTCACAACAACTCTCTCAATGATGCAAACATAAATTCTCTGAAACTCTAATATTATTTGGAATTGAATGCATAATATAAACACAAGAGTATGTTTCTTTTTATACTAATTTAAGGATATGATTTTATCTAATGAAATCCTAAAAGATATTCTATTTTATCTTAAAAATATTTTATCTTATCATGCAATGCAATCTTAAAGATATTCTATTATATTATGCAATGTAATCTTAAAATATTATATCTTATTTTTGAATGCAATATTAAAAATATTCTATCCTATTTTTGAATGCAATCTTAAATATAAATATATTGGCAAGATCAATCTTCTAATCTCCTTACATAATATCTAAAAAATAAATAGAAACAAATCTTCTTAATTCCATGTCATCTTGAATGATATCAATCTTCAGGATTCTTCACTTAATCTTATATTCAAATAATCTTATCAATTATGCTGATCTTCATAAATTCAAAATATCAAATCCAAAATATTAGTAACTTCAAAATATCAAATAATTATTATCATTGCAATTAATCTAATAATGTGACATTCATTATGTGTTATCATCAAAACTTTATAAATCATTTTATGCATAAAGGGTTCAACAAATATCCAACATGTTTAACCATGTCCACGTTAGTTTGACTTTTTGATCACCACTATTGGTAGGGATATCGACCTAGCAAAGGGTGGGTAAAGGGAATACAAATTTTTAGTATGGTCTTTATATTTGGAACCAAGATTTTAATATCCATGGTTGTCAATATGTTGTAATCATGCTGAAAAATAAATTATACCTTTTGTTTGCATCAAATTTAATTTCGTTATTTTTACTTCCTTTAGGTGCTCCCCCTTGTGGGTCCTAGGCATGACAATCACTGGATGTGAAATCAAGCAAATATCCTTTTATTTAATTAATTATTGTATGCTAGGATTTTTTGTCGTAGTTATTATTTTTTCACCACTTTCAATGCATATTTTCCTTTGTCCATTCTAATCGAATTTAAATTAGCCAATCATAATAGTACTTATATATATATATATATATATAAACATAAAGATTTTGTGGGTCTTTTTCCCTTACCACTCCAACTTTTGTGCCTAGTATTTTTTTTTATTAAGTTAGATAATTAAGTTGCTAGGAATTAGTATAAATAGAAATTAGAAAAATTAAGGGAAATTGGAGAAAGATGGGGTGTGTGTTTGACTTAGGATACATTGCGGGACTGTTCAGATGCATAGGGAGGTCTTCAATCAAGAGGTGAGTAAAATAATTATTTTCTTCTAAAATCATCCAAGGTATATTTTTTTTAAAAAAAAATTATTTGGGATTCTGGACAAAGAATTTGGGGTTAGTAACATTCTAAATTTTATGATTGCATTATATCTTATAATTTAGCGTGATAATTGCTATATATAAGATTGATTGATGCTTGTGATTTAATAATTATAAGATTGATTGTGTTGGACTATGATTGGTTAGTGAGTGTTAATAATTGATCGAATTATGATAGATTATTGGTATAATTTAATTAATCTTAATGTGTATGACATCATGTTTTCATTGTATGTGATTGTTTGATACCTTGAGATGGAGCTTGTATTCTACATTACAAGAGATTAAGGTAACAACTTCAAGAAAGGAGTATATCTCCACATGAGATTGAACTGATGTTCCATATGGTTGAAATTAAGGTAACTTCTTTGAGGAATGAGTATATCTCCACATGATTGAGATTAGGATAACTTCTCCAATGAAAGAGTATATCTCCACGTGAGATTAAGTTCATGCTCCATAAGATTGGATTATGCCCACAAGAGATTGAGATAAGTTCTTCGAGGAATAAGTATATCTCCACATAAAATTGAATGCCTTGAAATTGGTTAATTTAACATTGATTAATTGCTATATTAATAATGATTGATTATTGCTATGTAAAAGGTTTGTGTGATGATGCTATAATATCTAATTATCCCAATGATTTAATAACAATTATTTTAAAATATTTATATTATTACTGGTGTTATTTTTTAGGAATGCAAGTACTATGGTTGATTTTCTTGATTGTCGTGTTGGCTAAGAATGACATTGTTTGCAAATTATTTTATAATTGGAGTGTTTTATTCATTGAGATTATATATCCCATTAGTTAGTGTTGTTTTCAGAGCATGAATATGAAATTATTGGGACTAAGGAGGCTTGAAGAATCACTATCTCATTTATTTCATTTGATTTTAGAATGGTTAGGATTTATTATAATAAATGGTCATTTGTAGCTGAATAGATTTTATTGTTTCTTGTTTAAGGTCATTAGTAGTCATTTGAGTTTTGGATTTCATGATTTAGTTTATATACAAATGGATTATATTGGATATTATAATATGTTTGGAGTGTTGTTTCAGACCTTTTTGGCTTTTTTGAAATTTAATCTTTAGTGAATTATATATATGATTTATTGTTGTAATGAAGAACGTTACAACTAGCCCGCCATTATGGCAATAATTGGTTGATTAACTAGTGCAAGATTATGGATTGTCTACTAGTTAGCCCCCTCGTATTAAATGTTTTATTGCCATTATCATTGGTAGCATTTGGAGACACTACTTTTTTTTCCTTTTCAAACACTTTCGAAACAATGTGTGTCTATAAAGACCACTTGCATATTAAAGCCTTCATACTTAACATTAAACCAATGATTATGAAAGCAAACTCGTCGTACCACTTGTTGGCTTCAATCACCTCACTCACCTTAACAAACTTTTCGCTTGATGTATCCATTATTGTAAAATCAACACACATAGGCATATTCTAAACACTCTCATCATAATATTTATACCTATGCATGGAAACCTAATCCAAGCTAACATAACATTAATCTTTATGTTAAATGCAATAAAGTTTGGTGACCACTGTCTAATGATGGGTAACAAAAACAACCAAGACCCTTAAACTTTATCGTGAAAAAGCCATGACCAATATCTACCATTTTTCTTGTCTCGTAGGTCTCCAAATTTCCCTTAATTAGTCTCATATAGTTAAAAAAAACATTTCTCTTCCCTATTAGCTTGACAATCATGACATTTTTTCCAAAGTAACCTTTACTCTTGCAAAATGCTCTTGTCAATAAATTACTTCAACTCCAATTCAATATTGAAGAGGTTCCTTCCAATAATATCCATTTATTCCCTTTGTGGCAAATGATTCTAAATTCCCATAACTTATCATGAAATGAATCTTCGACTGATTACAACTCATACCCTTATTCGAAGGTTTTGGGGAAGGATAATGTGTTGAAGGCATCTATTTTCAGTTAGAGAAAAAAAATCCATCGCAAGGGCAAACTAGGATTTTATCATTTTATCTCATTTTTCTCATACAATAATGCATACCAGTAACTTATACTCTAATTTTGAACTCATCATTCTCTTACATATATGTATGAATAAACACTAGAAAAATAGGAAATAAATTTTATTAGTCAATGTCATCCAAACCACTCAAGTAGTTGTGCATTGAATTTTAAAAAACACGTAGTACAAATTTCTCCCTAATAAAAAAAAACCTATTGTCATATTCAACTACCCATCATCAATGCTCCATTCTATCTATTGGAAAATCGAGGGGGTAAACATTGGGGAGATTTCCATCAATAGACCATTGAACAAACCACATAAGTGAACTTAACACCACAATTTATCCCAAAACCTTAAGGCTCTAGTTTATGGGTCTTTCCCTCACTTATATTTTGCTTAACTTTTCCATTTCTACCCAATGTGAAACTTCACCTCACACATGTACTCTAACAATCTCCTACTCAAGTGTGAGTTTCTATGGTGACCCTTAGATCTTAACTGTGGTTGCCTCTGCCTTACCTAGCTATTGTCGCTAACATGTCCTAGTGCCTTGCACCGTTGTGCCATCACTTCATGGCCATAAGTCACGTCGCATGTCTTCCATGCATGGAATGATCCGTCAGGAATACTTTCGATACAAGAGATTCACATGTTCATGGATCTACCGCTAACTTCATTATACTTGTTTGAGTCGATCACCAAGTTGAACCATAGACTCTAGTAACAATTGTTGTGTAATCGAGGATGATAAATACTATGGAGATTTTCACCAATAAGCCTCGAGCAAACCATGCAAGTGAATGTGACATCACACTTTAACCTAAAATATTAAGGATAATATATATGAGTCTTCACCTCACTTATATGGTGCTCAACTTTCGTATTTCTATCAAATGTAGGACTTCACCTCATACTTGTACTCCAACACTATCTCTATTGCAATTAATATAACTGTAGAAAATAGAAACAATTTTTGTGAATCATCATCCTTGGTTGTGTTGCCCTCGAAATCATCATGAAATCATGAATCATCGTTACTACCTTTCACATCACTGAGATTGAGATTGACAAAGCTGTAGAACTGTAGCTCACCATGACACTTGAAAGTGTTAAGACAATGAAATAAAACCACATTTTACAAGAATTTTGGAAAGTTCCATTAATACTATAATAAACTAACTATGCTTACCTCCTATAAATAGTATTTTTACATGCTTACCGTTGAACCATATATAGCAATAATCCATCTTAAAAAGTTATTATTATAAGGCCCAAATTAAAAGTATGCCTTGATTATTTTTATCTCCTATCAATGGTATTTTTACAAAAATATCCTTCATTAACATCAGTTCTAGAATTATGTAATAATGAAGAAAAATAACTCAATATACTCATCTATATCTATCTATATTATATACAAAGCAATCCCTTGCTCTAGTCTCCTTCTACCACATGTCATCATATTTTAGCATTTGAACCTAAAAACTGACATGTTGTCTTTTCCTTATAATTTGCATGCTAATCAATTTATTGATTAAATTAGTCCAACAATTAAGTGATCACTAATTTAAAATGATTCATAAAAAATAGATAATTATGTATAATATAATTCAATATGATATCTATTTACATGACAAACACGTTATAAGGATGCAATAATTTTTGGAAATGTTTTAATATGAAATATATTTCAAGAAAAAATTCAATTTAAACGGAGAGGAGAAGAAAAAGAGAAAAAATAAACTAAAATAAAAGAGGGGTGAAAGGAGGAGGAAAAAAGAGAAAAAGAACTAAAAAATGGAACGACGAGAACATATAACTACTAATGAGTTTAATCATCCACCAAGCTTATAACTTTTCTCCACTCCGTTCTAAGACATACCGTCCGCCAATCTATATCTCACTCTATTAGGTCTTGTTTAACTACTTTTCTCCATGTAAGTTTCGGTCGACCTCTACTTCTTTTTGTGTCGAGCTTTTGGTAACAAACTCTAGTTCTTACGGGAACATCCAATGGCCGTCTCATGACATACCCAAACCACATCAATTTATGCTCCCTCATCTTTTCACATATCAGTACCATTGATACCTTTTGCTGAATATCCTCATTTCTTATCTTATCTATCTTCGTATAACCACACATCCACCTGCACATCCTCATTTCTGCTACCGCTATTTTATGTTCATGTTGCCTATGTATTGGCCAACATTCTGCTCCATATAACAATGTCGGTCTTATAGTTGTTCTATAGAATTTTCCTTCTAGCTTAAGGGGAATTTTGTGGTCACACAAACATCCTGATGCATTCCGCCATTTCATCCACTTTGCTATGATTCTATGATTTACATCCTCATGAATCTCACCACCTTTTTGTAAAAATGATCCCAAGTATCTAAAAACATCTTTCTTGGGGTACCTCTTGACCAAGTAGATGCACTGTGACTTGATCACCATTTCTTATTTGCGAAAACTCACACTTCATGTACTCCGTCTTGATCTTGCTTATCGTGAATCCTTTAGACTCCAAAGTGTTTCTCCACAATTTCAGTTTCCTATTAACATCATCTTTGGTCTCATCAATAAGCACGATATCATCTACAAAAAGCATACACCACTGCACTTCCTCTTGAATATCTCTTGTTAGTTCATCCATCACTAAGACAAATAGATAAAGACTAAGAGCTGAATCTTAGTGAACACCTACCGTGATAGGAAAATACCTTGATGTTCCATTACAAGCTTTCACACATGTGGTAGCCCCATCATACATATCCTTAATTGCATTAACATACTTTAATACTACTTTTTTTCCCTTAAAAGTCCACCATAAGACTTATCTTGATTCGCTATCATATATTTTCTCAAGATTTATGAACATCATTTGTAAGTCTTTCTTCTTTTCCCTATACCTTTCCATTAATTGTGGCATAAAAAAAATAGCTTCCATGATACATCTTCCTCACATAAAAAAATACGATTATGTATGCAAATAATTTAATATAAAATTAATTTTGCTCAAGTATATATTTTAAAATAAATATATTAGTAGAACTATTAAACAAAATATATTCTCCATTATTGCTCTTTTGTTTATTAGTAGTTCAAATATATATTTTAAGTCATGCTATATGAAGCTCGAGAACAATGATGTTCTTTGATCTTTTTCCTTTTACTTTTAAAATTGTTTTTCTTCTTCTAATATACACGGAATAAAATGGAAAGATTCAAGATGCAACTGAATCTGAATATGAAATTAAACAATATTCATTTAATTTACTTTAATTAAGGTAACAATTTAAATTATTAATTAACACCAATCCAAACTTTAAGTGACTAATAATTTAAAAAGATTGATTAATTTAAAATAAAAATTATCTACGTTGATAAATTATTAAATATGACATTTATTTATGTAACGTAACTAATTTGATAATAAAATTTAAAATTATATAGACATTATTCAATAAGATATAATAAAAATTTATAAAATAATTTAAATTAAAAACATAAACATCATTTCTATTTTTATATAATAAGTTTAACTCTATACAAAGTTAAATTTATTATATATCAATAATCTCATATATTCCCATAAAATGCCGCGGGAATTTTATGCTAGTTACATAAAAAATTGAAAAATATCTCATATGTAATTGAGTGTGAGAGCAAAATGAAATTCATGTTTGGTTCGAAAAGTTGATGTTTATTAGTTTTATTTACATAGATGTTTTTAAAAAAAATTAATTGCATCATTATTTTACATTTGATTCTGATGAGTTTTTTCTTTTGAAAACCAAATTAAATCACAAACACTTCTACCATGTATAACAATAATCCATATCTTAAGAGATATCTTATTTTTCTTTTTTTAATATAGACTTCAAATATCTTCCAAAATAATATTGAATAAAAGCTCTATACATAACAAACCTAGACATCTTTATATTATCAACATAAAAAGATTATTACATTTGTACATGTCCATTTTATCTGATTCATCCAATTCTAGCATGCAATATTTAACTGTATTAATTTTCTCACATTGTTTTTCTTTCAGTTCCTCCAAATCTTACCCGTTCATTTCTCCACTCTCTTTCACCATTCCGCTTCACCCAAGGGGCCACCTTCGGAGCCTCCTTACAATAAAATCACGTTTTCACCATTTGCTTTCCTTAAATGTCCAACTAGATGTCGCCACGTAAACATCATGATCTACGAAACAGCGCCACTTGGTGCGCCTCACTTGCACCTGATCATTTCTGATTTCTGAAACCACATAAAGACAGAACAAGCAAACAAAATTCTGTCTCTCCAAAACGCTGGAGAAGCTTCGGTTAGTAGAAGTTTCATGGACTCTGACTGAAGCTTAGTTTAATCTGCAAAACCCATTTCAGGTTTGCTTCAATTTTCACATTTAGGAGTCCACACCCTGGATTTGATATTCTTGCCTCTAAACCGTAGGATCTGATATGAATTAGGATTTAAAGATTGTATTTTTTCATCTCTCTCATCATTTTCTGGGTCTTTTCGTTCCTTCAAGGTGGTTCCTTTGCATGTTTCTTTTTGTCGTTAGATTTTCTTTTTTGTGTTGTTAGATTTTTATTTTTCAATTTTCTCCTCTTTTATCTGAATGAGGGTGGCTGTAAGAAATTTTTGTGGTTCTATTCAGAAACCCAATTTTTGTCCCTCTTTTATCTGAATGGGGATGACTGTAAGAAAATTTTATGGTTCTGTTCAGCAACCCAATGATTTCCCTCCTTTATCTTTTATCTTGAGTTATCCATTCTTTAGATTTTTGTTTTTCAATTTTCTCCTCTTCTATCTGAATGGGGATGGCTGTCAGAAAATTTTATGGTTCTATTCCGCAATCTAATTTTGTTTGTTTGTTTGCTTGTTCCTTCCCCCCTCCTCTCTCTTTTGTTACATTTTGGATAGATTTATTTTTTGTTGTTTTTCTTGGCTAATGACTCCAAATTTTCTTGCATGTTTGTTTCAGGAATTGTGTTGTATTTCCCAGTGTTGACTGCAAGGATTGCATCTTTCATCCCTTGTAGTGTGTGGCCTTTTGTACTTTAATTTATATTATCTAGCATTTCATTGATTTTCGCTACACTGAGATTGTTGGGTAAACTTTGGGCAAAGTTGCTTGTAGAACAGAGGGTATTTGTACTGCTTTAAAATTGTACCAATGGAACACCATTTTGGTCAAGGTATAGCATCTGAGTCCTTTGATAAGACTAGGGTTTTAAATGTGAAGCCATTAAGAACTCTTGTTCCTGTGTTCCCTTCACCATCTTCCTCTTCAACACCACAAGGTGGTGCCCCTTTCATGTGTGTTTCTCCTTCGGGCCCTTTCCCTTCAGGTGTTGCACCCTTCTATCCTTTCTTTATCTCCCCGGAATCCCAGAGGCTCTCTGAACAGAATGTTCAAACCCCGTCTGGTCAACGTGTTCCTGCAGCTCCGATATCTACTGCAGTTCCAATTAATTTATTTAGGACACCAACTGGTGCTGCAAATGGAGATGTGGGCTCATCGCGAAAGAATGCCCAAAGTCGTGGACAGGTCACAGAGGAAGATCGCTACAGTAATGTTGAGATAGAGGAAATTGATGCAGATGAAGGAACTGGGACTGGGAGGTCAAAGCGCAAGCCAAATAAGAAGACAAAGGCACGACGGAGTGGTAGTTCTGTTTCTGTTGATGTTGATCCGAATGCAGTTGCCGCTGATATTCTCAAATCACTCAACCCACAGGTTTTTGATGTACTTAGTCAACCCGAAGGTAGCAGGGATTCAGTTGCATATACACTCATGATATATGAAGTGATGCGAAGAAAGCTTGGACAAATTGAAGATTCAAATAGGGCAGCCAACTCCGGAGCAAAACGGCCTGATTTGAAGGCAGGTGCATTTATGATGAATAAAGGGATTCGGACCAACAGCAAGAAACGTATTGGGGTTGTGCCTGGTGTTGAGATTGGGGATATTTTCTTTTTCAGATTTGAATTGTGCTTAGTGGGCTTACATGCTCCTTCTATGGCTGGAATTGATTACATTGGTTCCAGAACCAGTCAAGAAGAAGAGCCCTTAGCTGTAAGTATCGTCTCATCTGGAGGGTATGAAGATAATGTGGAGGATGGGGATGTGCTGATTTACAGTGGCCAAGGTGGGGTGAACCGTGACAAGGGAGCAAGTGATCAAAAGCTTGAAAGGGGTAATCTTGCATTGGAGAAGAGTGCACATAAAGGTAATGAAGTAAGAGTAATTAGGGGTTTGAGGGATCCACAACATCCAACTGGGAAGGTTTACGTCTATGATGGCCTTTACAAGATTCAAAATTCGTGGGTGGAGAAAGCAAAATCTGGTTTCAATGTATTCAAGTATAACTTAGTTAGGTTGCCTGGACAGCCTCAAGCATATATGATTTGGAAATCCATTCAACAATGGACTGAGAAATCTGCTTCAAGAGCTGGGGTTATATTGCATGATCTTACTTCTGGGGCTGAAAATGTACCTGTATGTCTTGTGAATGATGTTGATAATGAGAAGGGTCCTGCATATTTCACCTACATCCCAACTCTCAAGAATTTGAGGCCAACTGCTCCTGTGGAATCTTCTACTGGATGCCCTTGTGTTGGTGGATGTCAACCTAACAATTTTAATTGTCCTTGCATTCAAAAGAATGGAGGTTATCTTCCATATTCTTCAGCTTCATTACTTGCGGACTTAAAATCTGTGATATATGAGTGTGGCCCTTCTTGTCAATGTCCTTCCAATTGCCGAAATCGGGTTTCTCAAGGTGGCTTGAAATTTCGTTTGGAGGTTTTCAGAACCAAGAATAAAGGTTGGGGTCTTAGATCATGGGATTCTATTCGTGCAGGAACTTTCATATGTGAGTATGCAGGGGAAGTTGTAGATAGTGCTAGAGTGGAGGAGCTTGGTGGTGACAATGAAGATGATTACATTTTTTATTCTACTCGAATTTATCCGCAACTGGAAATTTTTCCTGGTGATACTGAAGCTCCGAAAATCCCATCCCCCCTTTATATATCAGCAAAAAATGAAGGAAATGTTGCTCGGTTTATGAACCACAGCTGCTCTCCAAATGTATTATGGCGTCCAGTCATACGTGAAAATAAGAACGAGTCTGATATCCACATTGCTTTCTATGCTATCAGACATATCCCTCCTATGATGGAGTTGACTTATGATTATGGGACAGTTCTTCCTCTCAAAGTAGGTCAGAGGAAAAAGAAATGCTTATGTGGATCTGTGAAATGCAGGGGTTACTTTTGTTAATTAATTATCTGATGAATTTTGGAGGAGGCCTCTGAATGAATAAAGTTAAGGATAAGGTTAGTCTACATTTTTCCAAATTACTTTCTTATAAACTAAATGATTCTTTATATAACTTTGTCCCTCCCTTTATCATACTTTTCATGATCAATGATTAAGCTTCGTTGTTGGTGATTTATTAAATTATGACTCCAGGAAGTTTGTAGCCTCTAGTTTTTAATTACTTGGCCTGTTTTGTCACGACATTTTGTCATACATCAACATACATGGTGGTGCTATTTTTAGTGTTGAAATGATAGGCCATATGTTTAGTAGATCTATGTAATTATTATGTGATAAATATATGGTTAATTTTTGAATTTTTTTGTTGTTGCAAGAAAAACTATGCTTGTTTATTTGTTTATTTTTTTATTTTTAACAGCTGCTCGTTCTTTTTTGTTGTTTATTTATATTGGTGACTGTTTTATAGCATAGCTAACTTTTATACAGAAGTAAATTAATTATATTGCTATTCCCTTCTGTTACCATTATTGAAATACTTCCCCCCCTTTATTGTTGTGATCCCTGAATCCTGACAACTCTTATTTTTAATAAAAATGTTATAGATTTTTTTCCCTGCAAAAACATACAGAGAAATGTCGGAAAGGGCATTGTAAACTGGTAATAATATATTTTCAAAAAGGACGGTTTTCATAGAAAATAGAAGTTTACTTTGACTTAAACTTGTTAGCAATACAAATCCTTTCCCTTTTATTTTATTTGAAATGTGCTGTCATAATTTCAATTTTGTATTTACAATTTTATATCTGAATTTGATTTTGAATCAAATTTGGTATCATCTGAATTTAAATTTAAATTCAACCTTGACTGCTTTAATGGTCTAGCATGTTGCTTGAATCAGCCCACGAAGTGCTTCATTGCACTTCTTTGAACGAGCCCTTTTGATTTGGATCAAGGGGAATTTCAATAGGATCGAAATACGCCTCTTTCCATGTACATAGGTTTATTCATTCTCTTTACAATGCTATGAATTAATTATTTCAAAAGCAAAAGTTGTTGAAGGTACATGAATATTTTTATAACTAACATGCATGCTTGAAATCCTTTGCTTGACCTAACCTTGGCAATGCTGAATCCATTATTACTTAATGTTGTGTATTGATTGGTTAAAGGACTAACAATGTATTTGTTTTCTAAGCTAAAAATTTATGATTTCTGTCTCTCTGGTGTAGAAATAGCATAACTTTTTTATATAATTCAGATTTCACATGTTTGGTTCACAAAGAAAGGAAAATCTGATTTATGTCAATGCTTATTGTTTCTCAGCTCTAGCTATATAAGTCAAAGACAGCAGGATGGAACTATGTAGGAAGATGTTAGCACACCAACTTTTCTTTTTTGGCAAACCTAGTATAAATTGGCACATGAAAGAGCAAGTTGTCTATTTTGCTAATGTGGGTAAGTTAAGGTGTAAAAGTTAACTGTAAGACACATTTTGTATAGATTGTTTCTTTTTCTGCTGTTAGATACCCTTTTATTTTTTTGGGATGGATTTTGAGTAGGGCTTTTAGTAGTCCACATGGTAAAATTAAATTTGACCTGTAGAATTGAACATTTTGTTTGTTGCTCATCATTTCCAAAAATCATCCTAATATTCTATTCTTTTGCATATGCTTGGCCAGTGGATATTTTAATCCTACAAATAGTTAGTTTAAATTTATTAGTATAGCTCTTATTGGATGGTTCCTAAAATTTACCGTGTTTTTCTGTTGGAAATGAAACTAGAAAAAATGAACCTTTGAATGTTTAGAAATCTATACTTTAGAGAAAAGTATTTAGTGAAAATTTTCAAAATGACTTATGATAATTTTATTTTTAGTTTATTTAGATATATTTCATTTTGAACCTCATATAAGTATTATTACCGGGCATTCACGCCAACTGTTTGGATTGGTTTAGTTTAGTTTTTTTTTTTTTTTTTTTCCTTTTTAAAAAGCTGGATCAAATACTTTTATTCAAAAGTTCTTTAAAAAATAAGTAACTAAGTTTAGGCTGTTGCTTCCTGCACCCTCAAAGTTGCTTCCTGCACCTTTCCGGAATGTTTTTTTTACCTTCTGGATTGGTAATTCGGAAGACAAAAAAGGGGATGTATTTCGGAAAACAAAAAGGGGTGCAGGAAGTTACTTGGAGGTGCAGGAAACAACCCTAAGTTTATAATATTAAAACACAAACAAGAGCTTATAGAAAAAGCTAATGTATGGTGGTGTAATTTATGCAAAGGTTATTTTTTTTCTTCTCGTTTTTCTCTCCCACGACCTCACCTTGATTTCCTCATGTGCATATATTATTTGATTGTGTAATTTATGAAACTCTTGGAAAATGTTCTCCCCCTTTTTTTCACTCATCTGAAACTTTTTCTCATCTAAATCGTTTTCCATTCCCTCTTCATTGGAATTTTGAAAGTTTTCTTCCCTCACTGTTTTCCGGTGCTCCATTTTAACATGACTTCCTGTCGTAATTGTGTACTTGTTTTTGTGATTTTCCATTTCATTAATTACTTGCATAAATGGTTATATTTGGATACAATTGTTGGATTCATAGGTCAATAATCAATTCCATATTGTTTTTTGGGTGGCGTAGTGCGTTTTTGGACGTCATCGATAAAATTGATTTTGAATAAGCATAATTTTATAGAATTGATTGTGATTAAAAGTGTGTTTGAATAACATGATTTTGTTTAGGGGATTGTTTACTTTACACTGTTTTCATTTTCAATAAAAAATAGAGAAAAAAAAAAAACATTTTGAGCTTTAGTAACTAACTCGACATTTCAGAAAAAATTGAAAAGCATTTCACACAGGAAGTAACTAAGAGTGAAAATCATTTCCTGGAAGACAAATGCTCTTTCTTTACGTCGCGAGTGTTTTGTGTTGAGTCGCTAGTTTGCAAAAACCAATCAAGTTTCTCCAAGCAAGCAAGAAAAGTAAAATATACATTCCACTACAAAAAAGAGAGTAAAAAATACACGATAAAAATGAAGGGCAGATTAGATAGGATGCAACAAGTGAAAAGGCAAATCGATTTTGGATGAATCAAATGCTATCTAGATGATTTATAATAACTTACACATTCTATGTTAGATTCTATTGATAATTCACTTGATTTTAATTTTTAAGGTTTCTTTCAAAAAATTTCTTAAGCACTTATAAGAGAAGAAAATAAAATAAAAAATGAAATATTTTTATAAAATAAAATTAATCTATACATAAATTAAAATTTAATTTTGGAGTTAATATGATTTTTTGGGAAATTATTTAGTCTTGGATTTGTAAAACATTAATAATTTTGTAAACAAAAGCGTTTTATAAAACTTGAGTACTACTTGTGTTTGTCATACAATATTTTTTGTACAGTAATACTATAGTATTATTC
>PYAF01005814.1:1015668-1030024 GCA_007407185.1 Glycine tomentella | reverse complement strand
TATAAATTAAGAAAAATTAATTGACTTAAATCTATAATATTATTATCTAAATTTAAATATGATATAATATTATATCAAATTAGTTGCATTACAATAAATTATTTTTTACAACAAATTTATAAAATGATAAATTGTGAGCTAAAGTAATTAATTAAGTATATAAATACTATTTTTGAAATAATGTGTTATTTTCTAATGTGTTAATTTTTAAATTTTTAAAAAATATAAGCTTTTACTACTGTTTGGTTCTGTCTAATATGTTTTATTATTTATTTTTTAAGAAAATAATTATATACATAAATTGTTTTAGAACATATGTAAAGGTAAATGATAGGCTCCAAGAAACTATTCTATCACTACTCCAAAAATCTACCCATTAAAGCTACGAAGAAAAGCTAGTAAAAATAAACTTCATTTTTTTCATTGATACCTTAATAGAATATTGTAAACTCTTATATTATATAATAACCTTAATGAATGATAATCATACATGTGTTATCATTTAGTATTTCATAAAATTAAGATTAAAAATAACATCAAAATGATAATGTCTTTACCGGCCTATTCTATAAAAGCCATCTGTTTGGATCTCCTAGGTCCATCCTATAGGTAAATTTGACTCGTGCGAATGCGAGAATAATTGATTAATGATTAGTTACTTAATAAAAAAAAATACTTAAAATTTGATTACTCAAGATGGGGGACTCAAATGAATAACAAAAAAATTATGATGTTCAACTAGGGGCCGGGGTTTTGTAATGATGCAAGAGTGGTAAGTGTTTCGAATGTAAGTGATAAGAAAAAGGGGACATGATTAATGCCAAGTCATTCCCACTTACTCAAAAATAATTTCTTACCATATATATAGGATTTAGCTATGTTCTTTTCTAAAATAGTTAGTACCTGAGAAAAAACCGGTGGAATTTGAAAAATCGTTAGAGCAATGCTATTTTCATGGGGGAAGAGAGAGAGATGGAGAGAGAGAGGTCAAGGTGTGTGGGAAAATGAGTTTGTGAGAAAGAAAGGAACTTAAGAAGGGATCGAAATTCAATTCCCATCTTCTTGTTCCCCTACACGGCCAATTGATCTCGCGGTGAGGGACAATAATAATTAAAAACCACACGAAGCAAAAATCTTAAGTGAATACAACGCATGCAACACATGCACGTGGGTTTTTGCCAACAACAAAGGTGATCATTGCAGCAACAACAATAACAGAGACTCAATATTGTCATATGACATTATGTTCACCAACAACTCCTCCCTCCAAAATAACAACTTGGCCTCTCCCTCCCCTTCCAGGGTCGTCTCAGTGGAACCTTCCAATGTCAAACAAAGGCTCTACCATGTTTGGAAAGGAAACAATGTACACTTTTTTTTCCCCCCTTCTTGTTTTGTTGTTTCCTTGAAATTTTCATACACCCTTTTTAGTATTTGTGTCACTTAATGTTTTTCTTTGATCAAAATGAAAACTTTTGCCGTATTGGTTTCACAAAACATATTGGTTTTGCTGCAGATGTTTGACAAAGAAAAATCAACTGTTAGGGAGAATGAAAAAATAAATATTTGTTTTAACCATTTTCGTGTTTTTTTTTTTAGTTTATTGGATGTTACAGGTTTTATGTGAGATATTTGATGCTCGAAAGGTGAAAAATGAGATCTTACGATGATTGAAATGAAGATGGTGTTACTTGATAAAATATAAAAAAATTATATTCATGCCCTTATTTTTTAGAATTTTGAGTTTTTATGGGTGAGATGGAGCAATTCCCTCAGGTTACTTTGTTGTTCTTGAGTAGAATTAAGAGAGAGAAAAAAAGATTTTTTTTTTAGTAGATTTGGATTAGTGCAAGATGTTTGTTTTGGGTGTTTGAGAGATTAGTTGATGAACATCCAAAGATTATCCAAAATTTGTTCCTTGAATGCTCAAACCATTTTATATGTTAAAGTTCTTTGGAAGTAGTTAGAAGTGTGTTGAACACTGATTATGCTAAAGTTCCTTGAATTGTTTATTTAGGAACCAGTCTATAGGGCCTTAGACTATATATAAAGGTTAAGTGTAATGTATTTATAAACTAATTTTTGATAAACCTTTTCTTCATGTCAGAAATTTCTATGTGGTGGAAGATTAGTTTTTGGTCAGGATGCATCATCTCTTTTTCTAACATCATTCCTGATTGGAGGTCCAGCAATAACATTTTGCATAAGAATGTTAGTATCATTAAAGGAAGAAGACCCTCACTTTAGCAACCTTGTACTAATTGGAGGAGTGATTCTCACAGTTTTGGTTGGTAAAGTTGAAATGTTTTCTTTTCAATAATGAGTATTTGGCATGGTGATGATATTCTTAACATGACAAATTTCATTGGTTGCGACAGGATTTTATTTTTCTCTTCATGACATCTGGTAGAGATCCAGGAATTATCCCCAGAAATGCTCACCCACCTGAATTAGATGAACCATTAGACATAAACACACCATCCATGGAATGGGTAAATAATAGGGCCCCTAATCTTAAGTTGCCCAGAGTGAAAGATGTGCTAGTCAATGGCCACACAGTGAAGGTGAAATTTTGTGATACTTGCTTGTTATATCGTCCACCACGCGCTTCCCATTGCTCCATTTGCAATAATTGTGTTCAGAAGTTTGATCATCATTGTCCTTGGGTTGGTCAATGTATTGGATCAGTAAGTATAAGTTATTATTCTTCTTAATTATTGTATTATACAGTTTAATTTGTATGCACTTTAAGTGTAAATTTTTAATACTATTAAAATTTCATATCATTATAAATATTTCTTTTAAAGTAGTTATTATAAAAGTTAAACAGTTACTGTATATGAAAGTTTATAATTAAACAATAATATAAAAAAGTTTTATATTATTAATGTATTTAAATTAAATCCTAATTAATTGTTGAATTTAATTAGAATGCATTGACAGTAAATGATTTTTATAATGCTATCGAACTATAAATTGTTTGCATTTATCTCATTTTTCTTATAGTGAAAACATATTAAAACATCAAAGACATTACAATGTTGTACATTTTGTTTTCAATTAGTTGTAGTGTTAAGCTAGTTTCATTGCTTCAGTGCCTAGCCTATGGGCAGACAAGTGTCCCTTAATTAACATATGATTAGAAAAGTCCTTTTGTTTTTCTTCTTTACATATTTTTACATATTGATAAATTTATGTACATGTTTGACTATATTTAACGCATTTACACAATAGATAGTGAACTTCACATTTCTCTTATCTTCAACAGAACCTAACTTTCTTCCTTGTCTTCATGTTTCTTCAGCGTAACTACCCATTCTTCATATTGTTCATATCATCATCAACCTTGTTGTGTATATACGTGTTTTCATTTTCCTGGGTTAACCTTCTTCGACAAGAAGGTAGATTGTGGGTCAACATGTCACACGATGTCCTATCAGTTACTCTCATTGTATATTGCTTCATAGCTGTTTGGTTTGTGGGAGGGCTAACAGTTTTCCATCTCTATTTGATTTCGACTAACCAGGTATAATTTTTTTTTTCTAATGCTCTACATTATCTGCTTCTATAAGCTGTGGATGGACATTAATTATAATTCCAACGTCTATGAGGGAAAGGTGTTGAGGGTTCTAATTGATAAAAAAATAAACAAACTAACAATCAACATTTGCCTATAAAAAACAACCTCTATGAATGGACATTTGCCTATAAAAAACAACCTCTATGAGTTGGTTTCATTTTGTATGTGTTAGATTTTTAGTTATCATTCATTCATTATTAGGAAAGTTTAGAATTGGTTGTTAGTAATAGAGTTTGATTCACATACATGGTCATTTTTACAAGGACATCTAATAAGATTTGACTACTTTACAAAATCATTCTATTCATTAGTATGATGTGTGTTGTTTTTGTTTATAAGGACTGAAAATGAAGTGTAACGATAAAAGAAATGAACTAAGATATTGTGGCTGCAGAAGACTTATTTTATTCAGATATAAGCAACGTATTTACAAAACATTATAACTGAAAGAGAGCTGCTAACAAATAGAAAAAAACAATAATTGATTATGCTTAAAAAATAAGAATAAAACAGTTTCATCCTATCAATCAACATGGCTTTTATTTTCCTAAAAAATAGCATAAATATATGATCTTCTGTAGTTTGTCAAATGGTTCCAATAGTCACATCGTTCAACACTCCTCCTTGACTTTGGAACTGCAGACTCCAAGCTTTTGTCTCAAGTATTCAAATCTGGCTTTTGAAAGTGCCTTGGTTAGAATGTCAACACTTTGATTATCTGTTTTGCAGTACAATAGCTTTACTTCTCCTTCCCTTTGAACCTCTCTTAGAAGAAAAAGCTTTATCTTGAAATGCTTTGTTTTGCCATGAAATATTGGATCATTGACAATTGAGATTGGAGTCTGGCTGTCCATAAACATTTGTGTGGCCTCTTCTTGTTCCATATGCAAATCTGTCATGATGTTTTTGATCCAAATTCCAAAGAGCCTGATTCACTGCAACAACAACAACATACTCTGCTTTTGCGTTTGATTGAACTATAACTTCTTGCTTTTTGAAACACCAAGAAAAAACTCAAGAACCAAAGTAAAACAGTAACCAGAGTTGCTTCTCATGTCATCAACACAACCTGGCCAGTCATTATCATAGTATCCATGAAGCTTAAAATTACAATAATGAGAGTACATCACACCATAGTCTAAGTGCCTTTAATATATCTAACAACTCATTTGACAGCTTGCAAATGTACTTCACTAGCACAATGCATGAACCTTGAAAGTATACTTAATGCAAACAAAATGTCAGGTCTGGTTGCAGTAAGATACATTAAGCAACCAATCAGGTTTCTGTCATGCATTTCATCAACTTTATCAGGTCTACCATCTTTGCTGAATTTTTCCTTTTGATTCATTAGAGTGGTAGTACTTTTGCAATACTCCATTCAGAACGTTTTAAGTATCTCCTTTGTATACTTCTTTTGGCATATAAAGACTCCATCATGATCTTGTTTTACTTCCATCCCATAAAAAAGGACATCAAACCAAGATCTTCCATCTCAAGCACTTTGAGCATTTAAGCTTTAAACTCCATTATTAGTTTTTCATAAGTGCTTGTCACAAGGAGGTCATCAACATAGATAGAAACTATGATTAAATCAGCATCAACCGGTTTCACATATAATGTAGCTTCACTAGGATTTTTGACAAATCCAAGATCTTGAAGATGACATTTTTGTCCTGCTATACCAAACCCTAAGAGCCTGTTTAAGACCATAAAATGCCTTTTTCAACTTATAACTTTCTCCTCCTCTCTTTTAACTTAAATCCCTTCAAGCTACTCTACATAAATCTCCTCCTACAAGTAGCCATTTAGAAACACAAATTTTACATCTAAATGATAAGTTTTCCATCCTTTATGTGCAATCAAGGCAAGTAGCATTCTAATTGTATCAAGGTGAGCAACTGGAGCAAACGTTTCTAAAAAATCCTTTCCAAACACCTGAATATAGCCTTTCACCACCAACTTGGCCTTGTATTTATTTATAGAATCATCTGAATTGAGTTTGGTTCTATAAACCCATTTGACTCTTATAGGTTGCTTGTGTTGAGGTCTATCCACTAGCTCCCAAGATTCATTTTTTCGATCATCTTTAGCTCTTCCTTCATAGCTTTTATCCACTTGTCATCCTTCTCAGCTTCTTCAAATTTTGCAAGTTCTAAGATAACAACACTATTCCTTTGATAAATCTCAGATAACGATCTTGTACCTTTGACATGAATGTCATCTACATTATCATCAAAGAATTGTGGGGCTTCTGGAAGTTGCTTCCTTATTGGTTCCTCCCAACTCCATTGCTGATCTTCCATGAATTTGAAATCTCTACTCACAAGAATTTTTCCATTTTGCGGTTGAAAAATTCTGTAAGCTTTGGAATTGTTGTTGTATCCAATGAAAACTCCAGGTTCTATCTTCTTATCAAGTTTGTCCCTTATAACCTGTAGAACATAAGAGAAACAAACACAACCAAAGATTTTTGGATTTTTTAAATCTGGTTTGAACCCAAACCAACCTTCAAATGGTTTTTATTTATTTATTTAGAAATCTGGTTGGAAGCCTATTCAGCAAAAATACAGTAGTGCTGGCAGCCTCTGCCCACAGCTTCTTTGGCAACTCCTTTTCATGTAGCATACACCTTGTCATTTCCATGATGCTTCTATTCTTCTCTCACTTACACTATTCTGTTGTGGGTTGTAAGGTACAGTGAGTTGGCGCTCAATGCCAGCTTCGGTCACAAAATTTATCAAAAACATCATTTGTGTATTCCTTCATGTTGTCAGACCTTATTGTTTGTGTTAGAGTTTAAGTGCACAATCTTTAAAATAAAATCAGTGAAAGCATTAAACAGAGAACACAAGAACATTTACTTGGTTCAGTAACTGGGGAAAAACGTGGTTACCTACATCAAAGGGAGCATGGGAGTTGTAATCCCTTACACTTGCACCAGACAATAAGAAGAGTTACAAGAGTATACCACTCAGTTACACGGCCAGCTTCTCAAAACAGTAAAAGCAAGATCTCAAGATTACAAGAAAAGAATAATATACAGTGAACCAGAAAATCCTATTACAACAGTGTTTGGCCAGAAGCACACAAATCTTCTTGGAGCTCTCCTCCTTAGGTCCCTTACTTGAGTACACCTCAAGAAGTCCAAGGAACTCAGAAGAAGAAGGAATCTCCACCTACAATACAAGACCAAAAGTATATAAGAGATCTACATAACCATTAACACCACTGTTAACGGACAAAGCTCAAGGTTTCGTGAGAACACAATAAACCCTAGCTGAGCTAAGTCACAGACAACAGAGAAAGAGGAAGAAGAAGTGAAAGCGCCAAAGCTTCGAGAGAGAGAATAAGAAAAGCCAAAAAATCAGAAATGAGAAAACGTACCCACACCCTTTTGTGCATTCCATATATATGGTTACTAAACTAGGATTAGGGGAAGGAACTCCACAGATCATGTGTGATTCTCAAAGTGCTATCCATTTATCCAAGAATGGTGCATTCCACGAAAAAAACAAAGCCCATTGATGTTAGACTACACTTCATAAGAGACATTATTGTTGGTGACAAGGTGAAGGTGGAGAAAATATTCACTATGTACAATCCAGCAGATATCCTGACTAAGGTTTTACCTGCCAACAAATTCAGGGATGGCCTGACATTGTTGAAAGTTCAGCAATAGCAGTTTATAACTCATACTTCTTTTATTTTAAGTTTTTTTTTAAAAAAAAAATACCAACTAATGGGCCATCCGTATGCTTTTTAGGCTTCATATACTCAACAAACTCCACCTTGGAGCACAAGAAAACATATAGTGCAAGTATAAAACACGGACTACAAGTCCAAAGCTAAAGTAGGGAACATACAAAGACACAGGAAAGACAAAGAACAAACATACACATTAATAAAGAAACATGTCAAAGCCTACAGGAGCAAGAAAACAAGTTAGTATTTTAAAAAAAAAACTTAAAATAAGAGAAGTATGAGTTATAAACTGCTATTGCTGAACTTTCAACAATGCTAGGGCATTCCTGAATTTGTTGGCAGGTACAACCTTAGTCAGGATATCTACTGGATTGTACACAGTGAATATTTTCTCCACCTTCACCTTATCACCAACAATAATGTCTCTTATGAAGTGTAGTCTAACATCAATGTACTTTATTCTTTCGTGGAATGCACCATTCTTGGATAAATGGATAACACTTTGAGAATCACACATGATCCATGGAGTTTCTTCCCCTAATCCTAGTTTAGTAACCATCCCTTTTAGCCATAATGCCTCTTTTACAGTTTCTGTTAGGGTTATATACTCTTTCAGTAGTAGACAAAGCCACTACATGCTGAAGATTAGATTTCCAACTAACTACATTTCAACCAACAGTGAAAACAAAACCTGTTAAGGACATTCTCCTGTCTAGACCTACAACATAATCAGAGTCACAAAAGCCTTTTACAACAAAATTGTTAGACTCTTTTCTAGTAAAATTTAAACAGAAATCAGAAGTACCATTAAGATATCTTAATATCCATTTTGCAGTATTCCAGTGTTCTTTTGAGGGCTTACTCATGAATATGCTCACAACACTAACCCCACAAGCAATATGAGGCCTAACGCTAATCATTGCTTACATTAAACTTCCAATTGCATTGCAATATGGTACAGTTTTCATGTAAACAACTTCATCTTTATTTAATTCACCACATATAGATTTTAGATGAAAATGAGCAGCCAATGGTACAATAAAAGACTTATAGAGATGCATGGAAAAAAGTTTAACAACCTTCTGGACATACACAGATAAAGACAAGATTCTTTCTTTTCTATTTCTCACTATATCCATACCTAAGATTCTCTTGGTAGGACCAAGAATCTTCATGCCAAATTCTTTCAATAACATTTCTTTCAGTTTGTTAATGCATTTCATATCATGTGAAGTTATTAACATATCATCCACATATATTAATAGATAGACATAGTTATTATCATTGTCTTTCATATATTAGACACAATGATCATACTTACATCTAATAAATCCATGTGATAGAACAAAGTCATAAAACCTTTTGTACCATTGTCTTGGTGCCTATTTTAACCCATACAGAGACCTTTTCAGCAAACAAACTTTGTTCTCGGAGCATTTCTGTATGAAGCTTTCTGGCTGCTCTATATAGATTTGTTCATTTAAACTTCCATGCAAAAAAGCAGTTATAACATCAAGTTGTTCCAATTCTAAGTCAAGAACAGATAAAATGAGTCTAATTGAAGTGTGTTTTACTACAGGAGAGAATATTTTATTATAGTCTACTTCTTCTACTTGTGAATAGCCTTTTGATACTAGTCTGGCCTTCTCTAAATCTGGAATTTCAGCCTTCAACTTGAAGACCCACTTGCATCCAATGATCTTTTTATCTTTGTGTTTGTCTAACAAAACCCAAGTTTGATTCTTCTTTAGTGAGGATATCTCTTCCTCCATTGCCCTTAGCCACCTTTCTCAAGAGTTCATGTTCATTGCCTCTTTGTAGGTTTCTGATTCTTCTTGTTCAACAATTCCAGCAAACTGTAGAGCAAAAGCAACAATGACAACATGGGAAAATTTGCTAGGAGGTCTAATATTTCTCCTAGCTTTATCTCTGGTCAGAAGATAATCATTGAGGTTGGAGTCCTCTTGATTTTCTTCAATAATTGTTTGTTGATCATTAGCAAATTGATCAAGAGTGTCTCCTTGATCTTCAGTTTCATCATGATTCTGAACTTGTTCTGAATCATCAATACCAGTGGTCTCTTCCACCTCCAAGTGGATATTTGCAGGTTCTTGAACCTTTCTAATACCCTGCACAATATCTTTATAGAATGTTAGTTCATCAAAAACAACACTTCTACTAACAATACACTTATTCTTGAATATTAACCAGAGCTTATATCCTTTTCTCCCTGCAGGATACCCTACAAAGACAGATTTAAGAGCCATAGGGTCTAATTTATCCATTTTAGTGTGAACATAAGCTAAACAACCAAAGGGTTTCAGATAACTCAGGTTAGGAGGCTTACCATACCACATTTCCATGAGAGTTTTGAAATTAATAGTAGATGAAGGGGACCTATTAATAACATGACAGGCAGTGGCAACAACTTCTGCCCAAAAAGATTTTCTTAAACCAGAATTAGATAGCATGCATCTTACTTTATTTAAAATAGTTCTATTCATTCTTTCAGCTATGTCATTTTGCTAAGGTGTCTCAACACAAGTTTTATGTCTTAGAATACCAAAATGTTTGCAAAAGTCATTAAATTGATTATTACAAAACTCTAGGCCATTATCAATTCTTCATGTTTTAACCTTCTTCCCTGTCTCAGTTTCCACTTGAGCTTTCCAATCCTTAAACAATCGAATGCTTGATCTTTTTGTTTCAAGAAGAAAGTCCACACAAGTCTTGAATGAGAGTCTATCACAGAGAGAAAATAATGACAACCTGAAAGAGAACTAGGAATGTTGGGGGATTCCCACAAATCAAAGTGTATATAATCGAAGGTACTTTTAGTTTCATTATTTCCTATTTGAAAGCTCAGCTTGTGAGATTTTCCAAAAATACAAGTTTTACAGAAATCAACAGGAGTAAAAGGTTTCAAAGATAAAGTTCCTTGTTTATGTAACTCTTGTAATCCTTGGTTACTAATGTGACCAAGTCTTTTATGCCAAAGAGAGGACTCATTTAACTTTCTACTAACACTACAGGACTCAGATCCTACTGCTTCCCCAACTAGAAAATACATACCATTTTCTAACATCTTTTTCATAAGAACTGAAGACCCTTTAAATACCTCAAGAGTTCCTTGTACACTCCTAAAGTTGTATCCACTTTTGTCTAACATTCCTAGAGATATTAAGTTTCTTCTAAGGTTAGGAACCCATCTCACATCCTTGAGAACTTTAATAGTCCCATCCCTCATCTTAAACCTAACAGCTCCAATACCTACAACTTGGCAAGTTTGATTATTTCCCATCATCACTTTTTCACCTTTAATTGATTTGAAACCAATTAAGCAATCTTTTACTGGTGTCATATGATACATACTACTTGAATCCATCACCCACTCCCTCTCACAGGAAGCACTAGACATAGCCAGTACCTCATTATCCTTAAAATCACTAGTCAGATTAGCATAATCAGTCCTATTCCCATTATTTTGACCTTTTTCCTTTTTCTGGACAATTCTTCCTGATGTGTCCTTCCTTATGGCACATCCAGCATGTCACATTTCCCTTACTAGATGACTTATTCTTATTATCAGTGTTGTTCTTACCTTTTCCTTGAAATTGACCCTTTTTGTAAGATTTCTTTTTAACAATCACCCCTTCTGCAATGACTTTCTTATTGGCAACCATTTCCAGTTCTTTAGACTTTAGGACCCCTATTACATCTTCCAGTGATAGGGACTCTTTTTCATATTTAATCGCAGCTATCACATCGTTGTAGGAATCAAGCAAAGCATTTAGAAGTATAATAGCTTGGTTTTCATCAGTAATTTTTTCATCAATGTTAGAGTTTAAGTGCACAATCTTTAAAATAAAATCAGGGAAAGCAATAAACAGAAAACACAAGAACATTTACTTGATTCAGTAACTAAGAAAAAACCTGGTTACCTACATCCTAGGGAGCAAGGGAGTTGTAATCCCTTACACTTGCACCAGACAATAAGAAGAGTTATAAGAGTATACCACTCGAAGTTACAGGGCCAGCTTCTCAAAACAGTAAAAGCAAGATCTCAAGATTACAAGAAAAGAAGAATATATAGTGAACCAGAAAATCCTATTACAACAGTGTTTGGCTAGAAACACACAAATCTTCTTGGAGCTCTCCTCCTTAGGTCCCTTACTTGAGTACAACTCAAGAACTCCAAGGAACTCATAAGAAGAAGGAATCTCCACCTGCAATACAAGATCAGAAGAATAACAGAGACCTTTACAACCATTAACCACCAACGGACAAAGCTCAAGGTATAGTGAGAACACTTAAACCCTAGCAGAGCTAGGTCACAGACAACAGAGAAAGAGGAAGAAGAAGCGAAAGCGCCGAAGCTTCGAGATAGAGAATAAGAGAAGCCAAAAAATCAGAAATGAGAAAATGTACCCACACCCTTCTGTGCATTCCATATATATATATATATATATATATATATATATATCATATACTAAACAAAGCACACCGTTTTAGGTAATGGGCCATCCGTATGCTTTTTGGCTTCACATACTCAACAGTTTGCAACCTACAACCACTTTGATTCTCCACCAATGCTTTATATTTCCAGAAAATATTAGCAACCTCAGTCTTGGATTTAAAGAAATAAATCCAACAAATTTGGTATAGTCATCAATAAATGTAATATAATATTTATTATCATTTAAAGATGATACTCTCTGAGGTCCCCTGACATATGTATGTACCAGCTGCAACTTTCGAATTTCTCTCCAAGCTTTTTAAGCAAATAGTTTTCTGACTAGCTTACCATATTGTCAAGCAACACAATCAACCAACTTGTCTTCAAGCATTGAGACACCTTTCACCAAGGCATGCTTCTACATGTATAAAAGTTTAGCAAGGTGGAAAAGTCCAAGTCTTTTGGGTCATAGTTTAGCATTGTGCTTGAGAAAACTATTTGCTCCTCCTCCATCAGATTTAGAGCATAGATTTTAGCTCTCATTTCACCCTGAATACGTCTTTGCCTTTTGTGTCTTTGATCAAGCACCAATTATCTTCAAATATGACTTTGTAGCCCTTTTCTACAAGTTGTGCAACACTGAGCAAATTTTGGTCAATGTCAGGCACATATAAGGCATCAGAGATATATTTCAAACCTATCAAGCTTTCAATAACAATGGTCCATTTCCCTTGACTGAGATGAAATCACCATTTCCAATATTTACTTTGGAAACGATGGTTTTGTCAAGGTCTTTAAAGAGCTTATGGTCATTGGTCATATGGTTTGTGCAGTCACTGTCTAATAAGTAATAACCACGAATCATTAGAATTGTTGCTTGTAGAAAAGCATGTTCCAACAAAGAGCTGCTCATCTTCTTGTTCCTCCGTAGTCACCTTTGCCGCCTCTGGTTTAGATTTGCAGATTCACTCTACATGTCCTATATTGCCACATTTTCTGCACTCGACATTTAGCCCCCACCAACATCTTGCTTGAGGATGGTTTTTCTTTTTGCAACGCGGACACGGAGGAAAGGTCTCACCTTGCAGCTTGTTGGAGCATTCTGGTATTTTGTTCTTCTTGTCTTTGCCACCTCTTGAATTTTATGCTTTCATATGAAAAGCACCTTGTACCACCTCCTCTTGTCTCATCATTCTTCTATGCTCCTGTGCCTGCAAAGCATTTATCAATTCTCCCAAGGTGATGGTTGACAGGTCTTTTGACTCCTCCAACGTTGATATCTTCGATTCATACTTTTTAGGTACAATAACTAGAATTTTCTGCACTATTCTTTCATCCGGAAAGTATTTCCAAAGAATTCGCACTTTATTTGCTATGCTTAACAGCTGATCAACATAGCCTTTAATTGTTTCAGTCTCCTTCATGCTCTGCATCTTGAATTCTCTGGCCAAGTTGAGCACTTGCACGCCTTTGGTTCTTTCATAGCCAAGCTGAGATATTGTGACTACATAAGGCTTATTTTATTCAGATATAAGCAACATATTTATAAAACATTATAACTTAAAGAGAGCTGCTAACAAATAGAAAAAAAAAAAAAAAAAAACACATGCAGTTCATGCCTAAAAAATAGGAATAAAATAGTTTCATCCTATCAATCAACATGACTTTTATTTTCCTAAAAAATAGCCTAAAAATATGATCTTTTGCAGTTTGTTAAATGGGTCCAACAGTCACATCGTTCCACAATGTGATATTAAAGTAAATTCCTTTTAGATTTTTTACTACATTGACAATGTATATAAATCAAACTTTTAGTTATCAATAGTAAATTTAGACCATACATTATGGGGGTTGTTTTCTTTGAACTATGTTGCTGCTATATATAAGTTCTTGTTGTTTCCTTGGAAAGTGTTGTGAAGATATGAAAAATGAAGCTAGAGATGGAATTTTTGTATTAGAATTTCTGATTATATATGGTTCGAACATTAGTTGGGTTTCATATTTAGTACGCATTGTAATTTACCTCTAAATTTGACCCCTATGTGTGTGTCTTATCTCATGTAAAGTACCACATGGCATATTAACAGTATTAGACTAACTGTTTTTGACATTTTCTTTTGTAATAGACAACTTATGAGAATTTTCGGTACCGCTATGATAAAAAGGAAAATCCATTCACAAAAGGAATATTGGAAAACTTCAAAGAACTTTCCTGTGCTAAGATCCCAAGTAAATTAGTCCATTTTAGAGAATGGGTTACGATAGAGAATGATATTCAAGATGAATCCTATACTTCAGATCTTGAAAAGGGTTTTATAACCTCAAAACATAAATTTGATGTGGAAATGGGAACAATGTATGGTAAGGATGTTATGCGAGTTCCTTCCATTTTGAAGGAATTGGATTACAATGGCATTGATGATCATCTGAAGAAGAAGGCAGGAGAAAAAGAAGGTGAATATGATATTTTTGTTCCTGCTAATCAATTGAAATCCAAAACTGGAGGAGCCAATGCTCATGAAGAGAAGCAATAATTCCAGCTGGTTCATTTGAAGGTACCATTTTGATGTTTGTTTTGATCTTTATGGGGGGGGGGGGGGGGGAAAAAATTTTTT
>PYAF01005814.1:987419-1012055 GCA_007407185.1 Glycine tomentella | reverse complement strand
GTTGATGATGTTTAGATGAGATGGTGTTGATGTAGTTGATGATGTTCAAATGATATGATATTGATATGCATGATGATGATGTGATGTTGAGGTTGATAATGACATTGATGAGAGATAATGTTGATGTGAACAATGTCATTGTGTGTGGATATACATAGATACCCATGGGGGGTGTATGACGGGTTACCCTTGCGAGGAATGATTTGATCCTAGCCAGGTCATACATTGATGGTACCCATGGTTGTAGGCTGTGTATGTACAAGTGGGATGCAATGACCGGTTAGTTACCCTTGCGAGGATGAATTTGTTCCTAGCCACGGTCAGTGCATCGGTGAGCCCACAGTGGTGTGTTATGTTATGTATGTACATGGAGGGTGCATGACAGGTTACCCTTGAGAGAAATGATTTGTTCCTAGTCGGGTCATGCATTGATGATGCCCATGTTTCATACTTCATTTGTATGTGTGGAAATAGAATGAAGGCACTCGCGTACCTGTGGGTTTCAGTGGGATGAGAACGCAGGTACTAAGGGGTCATCAGGTTTGGAATTCCCTTGCGACGTTGGCTGATCACCGGGTGGGGGAATGGCCAGTGCACAACAGGGTGGTCCTGATAGGCGGTGAATCATTTTTCCTATGAGAGGCTATTTCCGGAGATGGTACCACATTGCATGCTGATAGATGAGTCAGGTGCATGCATCATTCTATGCATGATTGTTGAGTTGTGAAATGCATTGGATGATTGGTTTTGTTAATGATTGTGATGGATAAAATTGTTTCCTTCCCAATTGTTGCTATCTGATGTTTGTTGATTTTATATAATAAACTCACCCTTGCATTTGTTGTACCGTGTGGTTGGTACCTGTGATGATCGCGAACTTTCGTTCGTGGGAGCAGATGAGCAGCAGTAGGTGACCTTGGAGAGAGATCTTCTTTTTGTTGGAGCCGTCAAGCCGACGTAATGTCGTTGGAACTCTCTTTGGAAGAGTTGTGTTTTGTTAATTAACTATTTCATAGTTAGTCCTTTAATCCTTTTTGTATACATGTATATTTTGAATTGTAATTACATGTAAAACTAAATTAAGTTCTAAACATGTGAATGATGAGTACTGATATAGTATATGTATACATATGTATTTAATTGTTGTACTTGTATCTTGTGTATGATGATTGTATTATTGCGAAAAAACTTACTACCATTTTCATAATTAAATTAATACAATTTTTATTAAAATTTGAAATTTCCACGTCTAGAGTTTGTGATGTCGTAGCGATGAGGCGGGTCGTTACAATATGCATACCAGGGTAGTCCATGTCCATCTCCCTATGTCCATATGTATGAGGCAGACCCTTCTAATGCAGGCCCATCCCAGCCACGCTCGTCTCAGTCGGGCCCTTCTCAGCCAGGCCTGTCTGAGCCAGGCAGTTCTCAGCGACCCCAAAGACGAAGGCAACCTAATCGTCAAGCGCATCATATGTCGTGGCCACCACCGTCTTAGTTTTAGTCGCTGTTTGAGCATTGTTGTGATCCATTGAAAAATATGTTTGAGCACATTGAAAACAAACACTTGTTTACCTCAATATTATTCTTCCATATTTCCATCTCTCACTTTTGAGCATTGTTGTGATCCATTGAAAAATATGTGTGTCTTGTTCATATCCTTTCTTTAAATTTGTGGTTTACTTTAGTTTGAATTTTCCTCTTAGTCTTTCTTTTAGTTTTGCCCAAGAGTGCAAATGTTCAAGTGTGGGGTATTTTGATAGAGTGCTTTTAGTTAAATTTTTGTCTATCATTCTTAGCTTATTTGACCTCTCTTGGACCTTTATTTTCCTATTCTAATACAGTTTTTGGCTTAGGCAAGTAAGTGAGCTTAATTGCTAATTGTTTCGTATTTTCCGATTTTTGCTCACTTGACATATCTGACTTGTGCAGGGCCTATAGAGTGCTACCAATCTCCAAATGGAGCGTTCTAGGAGTCCTTGAAAAGATAACAAAAAGACCTACAAGTTTGCTGGAAATAGCCCGAGGCCAATTCTGTCATTTTGAGGGTCAATTTGAACTTCGAAATTAGCACCTCTGCACTTGTAATTTTGGGTTGCGAATTTGATTCTCATGGCTGTAAATAGTAAATAATTAAATTGTTGAGTTTGTTTATGGCCCATTCTATTTTCAGAACTTAGTCACTAATATATTAGTGACTTTAGTGAAAACTTGGACAACACACTTTACATTTCAATAAACAAGTTTTACATTTCTTTTCTTTAGTTTTTAGGATCAAAAACTTGTTTTTCATTTTCTCTCATTTGTTCTTCATTGTTCTTCATCTTCTTCATTTCCATTTTGCTATTCTTCCATTTTTCTGCACTCATTTCATGGGGCTTTCCTTGGTGACCATCATGGAAGGCTAAATCATTAATCAATCCAAGGATCTAACTCAAGCTAGAGAAGAGTTGGAGTTCCGGTTCGGTATTTCGAATTATACTTGAATGTTCACTTTCTTCTTCAATTTCTATTATGTTTTCATGATTATGACTACATTTAGGATTGAAAGCGAGTTAGGATTATGGATTCATGTCCTAATTTTGAATGATAATCACAAGATTAATTGAATGATATTTCAGTTAGGGTTGTGGTTTCAATTAAATTTAGGAGTAGAGTCGATTGAATTGCTTCTATTGAGATTGAATGAATGTTCATGATATAATCAATTTATGAGAATGATGATGATTCAAATAGCTTGGGTTGGTGAATTGGATTGATGCTTTTTAATCTGTTTTATTTTACTCCTTGATAATCTTGTTAATTTTGGCATTGTTCTTTAATTTTAGTTTGTGTTCTTGCATATTTTACTTTACGCATACCAACTGTTTGACAAAATCCCCCCTAATTATTACCAATGATTTGAAGCTAGAACTATATTGATCGTGTCTCTGAGTCGACCTAGGTTAGCTCTGTGCTACAGAATTAGCTTAGTAAAATTATTTTTGATGCGTCTCGACAAAGAAATATCACTGGTTTCTCCTAAGAATGCCATTGTATGCAAATTCAATTTTGCGGGGCGAAGTTTGTTGTGTTTGAGCGTCTACCTTATATAGGGGTTAATCGCGCTCAAGTTGGGCGTGTTCAGTCACGCCCAAGTTGGACATGTTCAATCATTCAATTTTGTCTTACGCGTCTTCAGTCATGCCGTATTTGTTAAGTTGTTCAGTGATGCCAAAGTTAGGCGTATTATGTGTGACCCTATATGAAATTGTGCATTGAACATATGTATACACCAAATACATTAGCATACAACTAATAAACCAAACATCATTACTATTACAAGCTGTTCAAATAAAACAAAATACAAAATATCCGGTTATGTTATACATTAAACAAAAATACAACCAATTACAACATCATGAAGTACCCCCACGATTAGGACAGACTCTCCGATTGTGGCCAACTTGCTTACAAATACCACACTTCATACGTCTCTGAGATGTTTCGACTTCGTCCATCTCGTTACGTATTCTAGTTGACCTTGGACGACCTTTGGCACGCAGCATTGACCTGTCAGGTATGATGACTGGACCTTCACTCGGTGGAATAGCCCGTTCATTACCTATTGGTTGCCATGGCACTGAATAGGCCTGAACCATGTTACTAACAAGGAACACGTCATCCACATACTGAAAAGGATTTTGACGCACATGTAAAACAGCAGCTACGGCATGACTACATGGGTATTTGAATGCCTTAAACTTCCCACACTGACAAACACGATCGGCAATAGACACTGAATATGACGTTTCACATCCATCCTCCACCTCAAATAACGTTCGATCAACGTTATATGTGCGTACATGGTGGCCTGTAGCCAGGGACTGATTACGCCTCATAGCATCAACCACATTTTTGCAATATCGTTGTGAATGTTGAAGCTGTTCGGTAGCCGCCTAACCCCTGTCGACAAAATACTGAACCAGTCGGGTATACGTGTGTTTGACAATTGCAGTGATAGGCATGTTCCTCGCTCCCTTCAAGACCCTGTTAACTGATTCAACCAAGTTTGTTGTCATGTGGACGTATCTTCTCCCCTCTACATCATATGCACGTGTCCATTTCTCCTTGGGGATGGAATCAATCCATTTTGCAACCTCTGGACTGGTGTCACGAAACTGTGCTAATCCGATGTCAAAATCGATAATAGAGGGAGTATAACCTGCATAATAATAAAATACATTAACATAAATCCGTTTACAGATTTATCTTAACTTAATTTAAAACAACTATATTTGTTAACTTACCTAAATTCATGAGGGTCTTCTTCAATCTTGCATCCTTGAATCTTTAATTAAAATTACTAACAATATGACGCAGGCAAAAGATGTGATGCGCATAAGGTGGTTGCCAACCAGCATGACTCTGAACTGCAGATATAATGCTCTAGTGACAATCTGAAATGAGGCATATATTTTGCATACAGGTAACGTGGAACCGAATGTTAGAAAGGAAGTAATTCCAAGCTTCCAACGTCTCCCCTTCAACAATGGCAAAGGCACACATTCGTTATTCCCATCATGACTTGTGGCAATAAACAATTTTCCTTTATATTTGTCATATAAATGAGTCTCATCAACTTGAATGATGGGTTTGCAATAGTTAAATGCCTCACAACACTGTCTAAAAGTCCAAAAAATGCGATGAAACACTCGCTTTGCCCGTATCAATCGATTTGCAACGAAATAATCATTTGTTTGAATATCAAAATAAGAACCTGGTGAAAAACGAAGCATGTAGTTGCACCACCTGGGCAAGAATGCATAAGATTCTACCCAATCCCCATAAACCATTGTCATTGCTTTCTGCTTCGCATACTAGGCCTTTCGATATGAAACTTTAAATCCATACATATTGGTTATCCTCTCCTGAACCAATGCAATTGACACTGACGGTTCTTCCTTAATCATTCCTAACCAAGAAAAAAGTGTAACATTCACATCAACAACATACATTTAAAACAACTATATTTTCCAAATAAAGTACATTCAATACAAACATACCTACTACTAGTGAAGCAATTACGTCAGAATCAAGCTGTCTGTGACCCTGTGAAATATGATCATTCAAGCAATTGTGTTTGTCACCCCATCTTGAAACAACCCACTTCTCACGGTATGTTGGTTTAATAACCCTAACCCTCAAAGGGCAACCATCATTATACGCAACACACCTCATCAAAAACCTGTCAGGCTTGCTCTCAACCACAATTGCTTCTTGATGTTCCTTCATCAAGTTATGCTTAACTACCATTTACGCTTCCTTTTTTGATTCAAATTCTTGTTTAACAAACAAATCATCCCCTATTTTCCATGGATCTTGCACTGATCCTAAACCTGAACCAGAACCTCTAAAAGAATCTTCTTCGATTGGGTAATTCCAATCAATATATGTATAATGAGGAATTCCTTCGTAGAAAGGAATCACCTCAACACCTGCACATTGAAAGTCAGTTTAATAAACATTATCAGCCAAATCTAATAAACACTATCAGCTAATGCACATTCAAAATCAATTTAATAAACAATATAAAACAAATTAAATAACAACACATACATATATACATATGTGGCAACATTCTAATTCATTTAGTCAGGTAACATACCTTCAACACCTTGTTCTGGTTGACTAGAATCCACCCTCCGCATGATGACGACTTTGACATGACCCCACATTAATATCTTCCTAGAATGCAGTCCCATGCACACCAGCATCCTCATCATCATTCGACGCACTAGCATCCTTCTTAAGAAGCCGATCTTCCATTGCGATATTTTTATCGTCGTCATCCTCTTCATCGTCATCCATAACCCAAGTTGGGTCATGTGAATCCTCCTCAGACACGTTTACCCCTCTGGCAGCATATGATGCCCCTCCAGCAACACATGATGATGTATTATGTGCAACTACCTGGATGGGTAAAACAACATTCTCTGCTTGTGTAAAATCCACGTACAACTCCAGAAAATCTTTCCTTGCTTAATTGAAAAATTCTTCCATTACCAATTCTATGTCTTCCTCATCCAGTATCTGAAACCTCAAGTATTGTTCGTGTTGCCATAATCTTGCCATCACTAAAGTGATACATTGGTTGACATGTAGACCTAATTTTTGTCGTATCTACTCATGCAATTCACTCAATGTTGAGGTTCGCTTCATACGGGTTCCTCATTTATCCCCTTCAAAAATGACACCCCATTGCCCTTCAACTTTTCTTCCATTAAAATATAAGATAACATGAACAGAATCAATATTTGAACTCATTTCTTGCCGTGAACAAAAAAACAAATATTTCTAAACAGTAGCATGTTAGGAAATTTAGACAAGAGGCAAAAAATATGTTAAAAAAATATGTCTAATTCACAACTAATACAAAAATAAATGTCTTATGTAAACAACCCTAAATCGTAAACCGTAAACCCTAAACCATAAACCCTAAAATATAAAGCCTAAACACTAAACCCTAATCCCTAAACCCTAAACTCACCAACACTTTAACCCTAAACCCTAAACCCTAAACCCTAAACACCAAACCCTGACCCCCAGCCCCTATAACCCCTTAACCCTAAACCCAAACCCAAACACCATGTAACCATGCACACCAAAACCTAAACCCTAAACCCTAAACTCAAACCCAAACACCATGTAACCATGCACATCGAAACCCCAACCCTAAACCCTAAACCCCAACTCCCAATCCTTAAACCCTAAACCCCAACACCCAACCCCTAAACCCTAACACCATGTACCCATGCCCACTGAAACCATAAATCCTAAACCCTACCCCCTACAACCCTGGACTGCCAATCCCAACCCTAACCCCTAAATCCAAACAATTTAACCCAAACCCCAACCATTTAAACCAACATACACTTAAACAATTTTCTATGAACCTAAAACTATGTCGCTAACAAATTCATATAGCCCTAACATTTTTCTAATTAAACAACATAACATACTAAATAAAACTTATATGAAAAATCGTATAATCGCTTACTTGTCGGCAGGGCTTCGCTTCAGAAATATCCACGTACAAGTTCTAGAGAGAAGGTTGAGCAACTTTTACAGAGAAGCTGAAACCCGTATGAATGGTAAATTGTAAAATTTGGGGGCTTATTTATAGGAGTGGGCATCTCAAATACGCCCAAGTCAGACGTGTTTAAACACGCCCAAGCTAGGTGTGTTTAAAAATGTCCAAGCCAAGCATGTGTAAACACGCCCAAGCCAAGCGTGTTTGCCCCATTCCTATAAATAAGTTCCAAATTGCACCAAATTGGTAAATAGTTAGGGAAAAAATACCATTTAGGTTCTTTTTCCTTTTTAATTATCTTCTTCCTCCACTAAAATAAAAAATGCCTTCATGCTCTTCATCTTCCAAATTGTTAAGCAATTGATATTCATATATGTTATCATGATTTACCTACAAAATCACTGAAATATCAAGATCAATAAAATACACATTCAAATATGGATATATAATTTTTGAAACCAATCGATCTTGATTTTGAGATACGATTTTGAATATTTTTTTTCAAAAGATGATATCATCATTATTGATTTTACACTATTATTATTGACACTTATATTATTAAAATTTCTATTAATTATTAAAATTTATTTGAATAAAACTGAAAGATGGTAGATGTTAGTGAATTTCCGCGCAATGCAACGGCAAATGCACCGATCGTTTCAAGTAATAAAAGTGGGTAAGTAGAGTATCGTTCTCCACAGGGATTGGGGTGAAATTCACAGTAATTATAAGTCTAAGCGATTGGAACGAAAACAGAAAAAGAAGAATTGTTTGAATTGATTGGAGTTTGAATAAAACAAAAATTAAATAAGTGCAGTAAAATAATAATAATAGTATTACCAATGGAAGAAACAATTGTGGTCAGGCACAATCCCCTTTGATTCCTACCTCTTTCACTTGACTGATTTAGTGGTTTAAGTTACACAAATAATAAATCTCTTCTAGATTCGTAAATCCTAGATAACTAGCAACTTAACCCTTTAATTCGATCGAGAATCCTAAGCCCTTAGTGATACTGTCAAATTAAGCATTTAGAGAATAAATCATAAGTGTTCTTGTCATGATTGCTCAGAGAATAAATCTTTCCTAATTTAGTTAATCCCTAATCCCTTAGTGAATTAACTCTTTAACCTGAATCAAAAACCTAATTCCTTAGTGAAGTCTATCAGTTTAAGCATTCAAAAGACCATATTATAAAGTCTGCAGCCACGCATCCCTATCCCTAGGTGATGAACAACTGTTATTCTAAACAGGTCAGAAATTAGAATCCCAACGTCCCCATTGCGAACTCTAACCCTCAATACTTAGATAGAATAACCAATTCCAAATAAGAATAAACAATAAAAACAGAATAGAATAAAATAATTAAAACAGCATTTATTGCTCAATACCAGTCAAGTTACAGAGGAGTTCACATCAGTTCATGGCCTTCCCACAATATAAGTTTAGCCTGTCATAGGCTTTAAGAAACCAAGAACTGTCAAATAAAACATTCTGCAGTGACCTAGCCTTGATTCTTGACTTCCAGAGGTGTAGAATGATGTATAGAAGTGTAGAGAGATGTGGAATGGTGTGTAGGTGTTTATTGGATGCCTTCTTCAGTCCTCAGAGGCCT
The DNA here is from genome assembly GCA_007407185.1 of Glycine tomentella. NCBI lineage: Eukaryota > Viridiplantae > Streptophyta > Magnoliopsida > Fabales > Fabaceae > Glycine > Glycine tomentella. Next base: position 1,003,368 of record PYAF01005814.1, on the reverse strand, counting down.
TTATTTATAGATAGATTTAATTCAGGTAACAAAGCCTATTTTCTGTGCCAAATTCGAAGTCAATCTTTTTAATTCAGGAAACAGCGTCTTTATGGCACGGCTGGCGCGGATTGTGGCGCTGATCGTGCCACCAATTCGAATTCATGGCGCTGATGGCGTGAATATCCGCGTGGATCGCGTGAATTGCACAAATGAGAGCTTCCTTCAGACCTTCTGGCGCGGTTAGCATGGATACTGGCGCGGGTCGCGCGGTAGCTTCGATCAAGTGGCGCTGGTAGCATGGACACGGTGCGACTGGCGTGGATTGTTCGACCTTGAGGTTGAATTTTATGCTATGGCGCGGCCCGCGCAGGATCTGGCTCGACCCGCGCGGGATCTGGCGCGCGCGGGACTTCAGCTTGGGTTTTCTCCTTCTTTTGGCTTTAATTCTCCTCTTTTGAGCCCTGGAATGCACAAATGTAATGATATGAGATTTAAAACAAATATAATAACAAACTAACTAATAACTAATCTAATTCCTAATTATTTAATTAAAATATAACCTAAAACTATCCTTAAACTAAGATGTGTTTGCAACACATCAGTAGACATTTACTAGTTAAGAAGTTCAACAAACATGTAAAATTTTAGAAATGAAATTTTGACGGAAAGAAAAATGTTCCAATTGATGTGGCACTGGTACCTCAGCAACCTCACAAGTCACAATATCAAAACATCATTGGTATTCACATATACATGAAAATGGGCATATGGGAAGGGGAACAACAACCATGCATGTAACATCTCAAAAATTCAACTATTAGAAATTCAATAATAATAATAATAATAATAGTGAAATAAATATGTGTAGAAAAATAGATTAATGTTGGTTTCAAAGGAGTCATTTGAAGAATGGACAAAGAATCAAGCTTAGTTTTGAGCTTTCAACATGCCTTGAAGCCTTGAAGATTAATTTGTGATTAAATGTAAAATGAAGAAGCATTTCTGGTGATCCAAGTGCATTGCATTCACATCATTCATTAAGTCAATTAGTTTGAGTAATAGAATTCACAAGGCTTTGATAAATTGTTTAAGTTTTTGAATTAAATCAAAGGTTTTTGGAAAAATAAGTTTTCTAATGATTTAATCGATTACATTAAGGTAAGAATCAATTATTTTGTTCTTAGTTATTCTGAAAAACTTTTCAAGAACAATGTAGTCGATTACGCATCGGATTAATAGATTATTTTACCTACGTTTACATATAAACTGCCTTGATGAACATTTTAATCGATTATCAACAGACCGTAATCGATTACATAGGCTAAACAAAAAAAATCACCTTCCTGTCTTAATCGATTACCAAGGGTAGTTATCGATTACATCATATGATTGTGCTTAATATGTTTTGCTGCATTAATCGATTACCAAATGTAGTATTCGATTACATAGTTCAATATGATTTCTAAAGCTTCCTGGTTTAATCGATTACCAGAATCCGTAATCGATTACACAGTGTATTTCAAGTTTATGAAACTCCCTGTCTTAATCGATTACAAGACGGAATAATCGATTGTTTTGTTCGTTACCCATATCCAGATTTCTGTAGAACACTTTAATTGATTACATGGTTGATTTAATCGATTACATTAGTGAAATAATCGATTATTGGGCGCGATTAATCGATTATTGACAGTTAGAAAAGTTTGTTATGAATAGAACCCTTGCTTAGCATGTTTTGTAACTTGATCAATTCGTATACTGAGTCTACATAAGCTTTCTAAACGCATTCTTAGTGATTTTCTGGGTTCAAATGAGTTCTTGCTTTCTCTAAAACACTTATGGGTTGTTAAATGATTCTTGAAGCAAGAAGATTCTTTTAAAAGATTAAGGAAGAAGATGTTCTGAGTTTTAATTTCATCATTCAACCTAGTATATTCATTCATGTGGATATCATTCACTTGATCATTAGGTGATTTCTTTCCTTAACTTTGTGGTTGTAATTTTTTTTTCTGAATTTGTTTTGAATTGTCTATTGTAATTGGGTTTCTTGCTTGTAAACTAGAGATAGGGTTTCTTTAGGGGTTGTGCTGAGTAGTGTTCTCAGTGTGTTTGTCTCTAAGAATCTAATAGTGTTTAGATTTCTGAACTTTATCTATAGTTGATAAAGAGAGACTTTGTAATTACTTGTAAGAACAGAAAATTGCAATAGTGGAACCCCATTCTAGTGTTGAGTGGAAGAAAACTGGATGTAGCTTCATAGTGTTTGAAGTGAACCAGTATAAATCTTTTGTGTTTTGATTCTTATCTCTATCTTTATTATATTTTGTGCATCTTGATTGTATTGCTTTGTTTGTCAATTCAATTTTGAGCTATTGGATATCTTGGGCTAAGATTGAATAAGGATTCTTGGGTTCAAAAGTGATAAAGATCCTAAAGGGAAACTCTGATTTTGTCTAAGAAATTTTTAATTTACCAAACCTAACCAATTCATCCCCCTCTTGATTAAGTGTGAAGTGTTCCTATATTTTACAATTAATTCAATGTTAATTTTAGTAGCTTAGGAATGTACAAAAATAATAGTAGAAAGTGAAAAAAAAATCCATTTTCTCTTTGAAATAAATAAAGTCAACTGTACTTAACTATAGTCTATGAGAAAATTTCAATTGTTAGAAATTAAATAATATTACTATCAGAAATAACAATAATAATATTTAAAAAATTAATTAAATTATTTAAATATAGTAGATTAGAATTAAAAGGAAAATGAAAATAAATGAGGAAAATACTCATTCTTCAGTAAAAATAGACAAAGTCAACAAATTTAACCCGAGACTACTAGAGTCAATGGGAAGGAGTTAACTCAGTCATCTCATTAATGACATATTGGTAAATATGACCAAAACTTATTAAAAGAGAGTTTAATTAATAAAAATACTTAATTAAAGTTAGAATTAATAGTTAAAAGTGAGTTAAGGTTAGGATTAAGTGTCATGAAGTTTAATTAGAGTGTTTAGGGTTTTGATTACAACACCTAACCTTATTGGGCCTTAATTCAAGAGGGATTAAGACACAATACATAAGGCAACACAACCCTAGAGTGCCTAGGGATGTGTTTCATTTTGAGAGCAAAGGGTGGAGGAAGAACTCATTTTCTCTCTTGCTCTTGGAGGCTAAACTGTGTGGATTGAAGAGATTTTTGTGAAGCTTAGAGGTAATTTCTTGAGGAAAATTTTGTAATTTCAGTTGTTCTTTCAATTTATAAGTTAAAGTTCTCATTCTCTTCTCCCAAACATTTCTCATGTGTGCATAAATTCATTGGATAGAAGCATGTGTGCTAGTGCTCTTTTTCTTTGTAATTTTTGAATCCTACTTCAAGGTATGGGGGGTTTCTTCTTCTATTTCTCATGATTATTGTGTGTTGATGGTGTTGGACCCTATGTTGGGAGTCATAAATAATGATTTAGGATTTTAGAAAATTGATTAACTAAGTGGTTGAGTGAAATGATGCATACAAATTGTTCAATAATTTGTTGCAATAACATGTTACATGAAATTTGGTACTTATAATTATTGGGAATTCATTGTGATGAAACTAAAATTATATTATGAAATTATACATTTGGAGATTATGATTCCATGTATAAAATGTAATTTTTAAGTAAGAAATGAAATTTTTATAAATTGTGCAAAATGACCTTTGTGCTAAATGTCTTGTTGTGACCTTTGCTGCTTGTTTGTTAATCTGGGAATGATATAGAAATAATCTGTGAATGTGGTGAACAAGTATCGACAATAAACATTTTAAGTTTTAAAAGTTGGGGTCATTCTTATTTTGATTCACTGTGTAGGTTAGGAAACTAATTAAAATGGGAAGAAGGATGTGCATGGGACTCTGTTATTATTTTTCTGAAACATGTGTTGGTAAAACTATTAGTTCTCTTAGTTCAGTGATCGTCTGGTAATATGTGAACCCAATTTCAAAAATATATTCATATAGATTTCTATATTGACAAGTTTCATAAGAATCCATTGAGAAATGAAGGAGTTATTGGTTTTATAAGACAATGTTATAGTGCTATAAGAAAACAGGGTATGTGTGGTATTATGTGGTTTATCTCTAATTATGTAGATTTCTACTTGTGCATTGTGATGCTATTCCATGAATTAGACTTATAATGGTAGTTGATTAAGGTTAAGAGATATTGAAATTACAAAGAAAATTTGATATGAAATAGCATTAAGACAAGTGATAAATTATGAGGACGTAGTGAATGATGATGTAGTAAATGAAATAATTGCTTCTAAGCATTATGATTTGTAGTGAAGTTATGAATGAGTGTATAAACTCAATGGTCTTATAATTGTGGAGACATGATATGGTATATGTTCTATTAATGGTATTGTAATTAATCTTATAATTCTATTATTGTGATAATATGATATGTTATGTGTTTTGTTGAGAAAATGGAGGCTAATTCTATGATTGTGTGACTGTTATTTATTAATTGTATGATGATGGTGTATGAACTCTATAATTCTAATGTTGTTGTCAATGATATATTTTATGCTACTGCTTGTGTTGAGGCCAAAGACTTCTATATGAGACTATTGTTTTAAATTTCTATATGCATTTGTTGGTTTTTATATTATGTGTTTTGTTCATGAAACTTGAGGGTTGTGGTCCAACCCCTAAATGTTAATTTGAAAAATGAGTTTGATTGAGAGGAATTATGTTAAAGGAAAATGGTAGTGTTATTTGTTATAGTGAAATATCCTTAATTAGTTAGAAGCAAGCAGATAAAGAATGATGGAGACATAATAACTTAACTTGGACTTCATGTGAGATTATGTGGACAACCTAACAACACCATAGAGTATGAGTGTTAGACACTAGACGATCCATCACTAGACGACTCAGACATCTCTAAAGGTTTTGATGAAAACAAAGATATAAATTTGTGTTAATCATTTTGTTGCATATAAATCAACAAGTTTGGTGATGAGAAGCAACACTAAGTGAGACTTATCCATTAGTGGATGTCTCGTCTACTGAAGCATGAAGTACTAGTCTAGTCCATCCAAACACCGATTGGAATGTGTGTTTTATTCGAATTATCCATTTATGTCAATTTATATGATTTTGTTTAAAAGGAATATATCAACAAATAAATCTTATATTTCCTTTTATAAGTCTAACGACATTATTGAGTTATGAATGATAGACATAGAAAGTTTTGATTTTATCAAACAGAAATGTGCAATATCTTTTTTCAGAAAACAAGATCAAGTTGCACAATGATCATATTATTCAATCCCGAAGATACCCTCCACAATTACGAGCTTATCTCTACCTATAAATACGACATCAATGTTGAAGAAAAACAACAAACACATACAAAAACAAGAGTTGTGAATCAAGAAACAAGAGAAAAGAAAAGCATTTGTTGAGAGATACATTAAGCTTAAGAGAGTCCATCATTTGTGATATACAAAGTACTTGTGAGAGATTAAAATTCATTGTATATTCACTCTTTGAGTGTTGTAAAGAATCTATGATTCTACATCAAACTTTTGTTTGTGAAAGCTAGGATTGAGAAAAAATTTATCTGATTTTTTATAACTAAATCTATCTAATTTTTTTATAAGAAATCAATTGACCTTATTATTTTGCTTTTTCTTTATTTTTATAAAAAAATCACATTGTCACTCTATATCTGAAACCAATTGACCATATCATTTCACTTTTTTTTTTAAATTCACATTGTCACATGAGTCAATTACACTATAGGAATATGCTATCATCCTATAATATGTATTTTGCAATCGTTACCCTTTTACCTAACATGTAAAATAAAATTATATCCAAGATTACATAGTTCTTTTGATAGGAAAAATATTTTTCCAGTCGATTTTTTTAGTCATTTTATTTTATTGTTAAATATTGCAACACTAAGTTGTCATAACTAAGAAATATCAAACTCATCAAATAAGCATGTAAGAGTATTTTCAAAGTAATCCTATTTAAATATTATTTAGAAAATATTTAATTTTAATTTACTAATCATGCTAAAATAAAAACAAATACCTTAAGTAAAGAGAGGAAGTCCAAATTTAATATTTCACAAGATTTACGAATAAGTTCAGTTTTATTAATACCATTAACGTGAATTTGGATGAAAGGGTGACATTAAATATTTTTTTAAACTAGAAGATTCAATTGAATATTTTAAAAATATAAGGAACAAATTAAATAACGTAAATTACTTTTTTTTTCCTATCATGATGAGAAAGAGAGAAAAATGAAAGCTTGTAAGAGAAAAATGGGACAAGAGCACTTTTGCAACTAGTGGAAGAGAAAGAGATGAAAGATGAGGACACTTGTTGCAAAAGAGAGAATGAGATTAGAAAAAAAAAACTTTGTATACTTAATTTGGTATAGGATAGAAAGTGAAAGGAAAGAAAACAAGTGAAAAGTGAGATAATAATTTAGTCTTCTATGTATTAAATTGAGTTAATTTGATATTTTCATTAGTTTTAAATTGACATGGTTAAGAATTTTATGATAGTAACTGATTAAAATTGGTATAAAATAATATTTATTGGTTTAACTTTGTTTATGCACATGACTTTTAAACTTCATTACAATATGTAAAAGTTATAAAAATTAAAAATTATGGTCATTCGAGAAGAAATATTTGTCTTACATGTGTTCTTAATTCTTAGCGAAGATTAATTATTGCTTTTGACAATAATTATTTTGTTTCAATATTATGATCATGAAAAAATTATTTACAAAGAATTAGTCATTTTTTGTGTTTGAATTATGTCATTTGTTCTATAAATATTAAAATTGACAAAAAATAATAAATCATCTCATTGATATATAATCCTAAATCAATTTTTGAGTTTGATATATTTTATTTTGTTTGATAAATGACAAAATTAAAAATTATTAATGTAAGTGATTTGAGAATTTTTTAACCAAAAATTTGAAGTTTAATATTTAATTTGAACATCAAAAGATAATTAAAAATATCACTTTAACTTAAAATAAACCGATTAGATAAAAAAGAAGTAGTTTAATATTAAATAAACAATCACATATGTGATATACCTCTTAGAAACCAATCAATTGTGACCCGTGTGATTGTACACTGATCTAGCTTGTTTCTATACAATAACAAAAGTGTGATACAATAAATTTCATAAATTTATCTTAAAAAATATGAGACTAATAAAAAGATGCTCTGTCAAATAAAAAGAGTACTAAACAATGAAGCATGGAAAGACTACTAGACAAGAAACAATTTTGACAGTGTCTTTCTTTTATCTATATATATATATTAGGAAATTAAATTTCTTTAACAAGTTATTATGTGTTGTAGATTATATTTATAACTATATTACGTTATTTAATATATATTGAGTAAATTAAAGTGATTAATTAAATATATTTCAATAAATTCATAAATAAATATAAGATAAATAGATGAATATGATGAGTATTGAACTAATTAATTTTAATGAAAACTTATCGATCCAACAAGAAACATTATATATAGGATTATGGTCCCAAATAAGATAAATCAAACTTTGTTTTCTTTCCCTCATGCTCTCTCATTTCACTTCTCATTTCACTTAGTATCTCATTCCAAATAACGCATAAAGCTATCCCAAAGTTTTCTCTAATCCGATCCTCTCTTAAGCGACGATACTGCTCTTTGCGCTCATCCCATCTCTCTCTGTCTGGCAGGGGACAGCCACGAAGAAAAGCAATTTACTGGTAACCTTTTTACAAACCCTTTTTTAGGGTTTCCTTGCTTCGCTGAATCGCTGTGAAAAAGCCTTTTATGTAGTTTTAATTAGATGTGGTTTATTTTTTATTTTGTTCTCAAACTAGTTCATCTTTAGAATGAATAAGTTGACAGTGATTCAAATATAAAATGGAAGACGGGTGAGAGGGAGAGTAAGATTGAAATGTATGTTGAAATTAATACCTCCGCAGCGTAGTCTAGATGATTAATTGCTTCTATGTGCTGGACTCTGTCTGTGATGCTAAAGTTGTTTGTGTGTCTAATTATTGATGGTACAAGTTTCGTGATGAGGGATAAATCATAGTGCAGTGCAGACAAAAAAATGGCATATCTCCATTGACTAGATTAATAGATTCTTGACTTATTCATTGATATTTTTTAATCCAACAGGCATTAGAGGGGATAATCAAAATTATCTACAAATAAATTAAGTGATGATAAATATAATCAGGGGGCAGGCCGTCAGGGATTGGGGTTGGCGACTTTCTGGGGAGTCAGGGCGGGGATGGATAAAACCCGTCCCCCCGTTCGGTTGCCATGCCTACTTGAGTAGCAGTGGCCCTGCTATTCAAGAGAACAGTAATGGCGCTTTCTATTGTAGTTAGGTGACTAATGTCTTTAAAAGTGATATTTTGAAATAGAAATTACGAGCAACATAATGCATGGACTATTATCTAATTGTTATATTGCGTCTGTTACTTCCACTTTATGAAGGATTAATGAATTACTTTTTCAACAATATATGCTGCAGAGTCCAAAAAAATGAACAGAGACAATCAGAGAGGATTAATGAGAAGGAACAAGACCGTGTTTCTGCCAGAGGAATTGATCATTCAAATCTTGTTGAGGTTGCCGGTCAAGTCTCTTCTATGTTTCAAATGTGTCTCTAGGTCATGGCTCTCTCTTATCACGGACCCCCACTTTACAAAATCACATTTTGAACTAGCTGCCGCACTCACACACAGACTTGTGTTCTTAGACACTTCTTCTCTTATAACCCGATCCATAGACTTCAATGCATCCCTTCACGATGATTGTGCTTCTGTTGCATTAAAAAACAACTTTATTATTACCAATACTTGTTTTAATGTTCAGATCCTAGGTTCCTGTAGAGGTTTTGTACTTTTGGACTGCCGTGGAAGTCTCTGGGTGTGGAACCCATCCACATGTGCCCACAAACAAGTATCTTACTCACCTGTTGATATGGGTGTATCTTTTTACCCATTTTTATATGGTTTTGGGTATGACCCATTAACAGATGACTACTTGGTGGTTCAAGTGTCCAACAATCCGAACTCGGATGATTTTGTGAACCGTGTGGAGTTTTTCTCGCTCAGAGCTAATGCGTGGAAAGAAATTAAGGGTGTGCATTTGTCTTATATGAACAGCTGTGATCATATCAGATACGGGACGTTCATGAATGGTGTCATTCACTGGTTGACTTTTCGCCATGATGTATTAATGGAAGTTATTGTTGCCTTTGATATAATGGAAAGGAGTTTTTCAGAAATACCTCTGCCGCCGCTTGATTTTGACGGTGACTTTAGTTTTTGTGAATTGGCTGTACTTGGAGAATCTCTCAGTCTACATGTTTTCGGAGCAGAAATTTGGGTCATGCAAGAATATAAAGTGCAATCATCTTGGACTAAGACTATCGATGTGTCTATTGATGACTTTCCTAATCGATACTTCTCCCCAATTTGCTCTACAAAAAGTGGTGATATTATAGGGACAGATGGAAGTGCTGGATTGGCAAAATGTAACAATGAGGGACAGCTGTTAGAGTATCGATCCTATTTTAATGGTTCAAGTGGATACCAGCAGGTGACTTTGTATTCAGAGTCTCTACTTTCACTCCCTTGTGACAGTGAGCAAGCTGAAGAAGATGAGTAACAACAGTGAACAAGAAAAATTAGCTTGTGAAATATATTCTTGATACTTATTATGTGTTATGATTTATGAATCCTTCTAGTGTTATAGCAGGAAAGCTGTTGTTTTTCTGTACAAAAAAAAGCTGTTGTTTCATCATTGTGTTATGTTTTATGATTATTTCGTCGTGACCTTATTGTTTGTAATTTATATCCTTCCACTCTGTCACGGGAGTTTTAGGCTTTCAGCTTAAGCCTTAATAGTGATTTATGGCATTGCTAGCATGATGTGTAGCCAAATTTTAAATTGAAACATTCAGTTGATAGCTGACAACACTATTGATATGAACTGGATACAAAGTTATTAATAATGTGATGTCCTATCTAGTCCAAGATACATGTCAACATTTGTGAAATCGGTACTATCAATCTTGGCTCCAATGCTAAATTAAAGGTGTTTATTTTCATATTTTTGTATTGATTTGCACATGATTTACCATAACTTCGATGAATATATATATTTTATCAATATAAAATTGCACTTTTACTCCATATATTGGCATGAATCTGAAGCAGCCAAACAGTGCACCAAAGAGGCAAGAATTACTCTACCTACTTTGGCTATTGCAGAAATGCTAAATATAAAAATACTTACTAATAAATAGGAATATATTAATCTTTTGCCTTTTGTAATGACTAATTTATTAAAGAATATGAATTTTCTGGTCTGACTGGAACTGTGAAGGCTTAGGAAAAGCATACTGTGTGGATTCATTATTGCCAATGGCACCACTAGGGAGGTTATGCCTTGGCTGTTTCTTTTCTATTTAAAGTTTATTCAAATTTTTTCAACTGAGTTTCTCCCTATTTCTTCCATAAATATTGCAGCAGGAGTATCAAATTAGTCCTAGCTTATTGAGGTTGGTGATGATATGGTATTCAATGAACATCCGTTTGGTAATTCATTCACCCACTTTTGGTTTATACGTACAGTTTTGATGCATTTGATACAGAAAGGTCCATCTTTTGGAAGAATTGGTTATTAACATTGTACAACAGCTTAATTCTCAATTGATAGGTTTCTGGTTCAGCATGATATCTTGTTATGCTTTTGTTTTGTGTGGTTCCAATTATGTGCATTCTAAGAACTTCGTTTGTCCTAAGCTTGGTATGTTAGTTGTGTGTGTTAACCTGAGAATGCATACAATTTACTTGAAGTAGTAATATAAAGGTCAACAAATAGTTGTTGTCTGCATCTCTTACTTGAACCACGCGCAATACGTGTTATCCTCCAGTAGTATCATTTCAAGAATTTCTATTTATCCCAAAACCAAGCCTCCCCTCCATACTAGGAGTGTTCGCGGGTCGGTTCAGATCGGTTTTGGCCAAATTTAGGACCCAACCCAATCAAATTTAATCGATTCGATTCGGTTTTCAGAAAAAAAAAAATGAAACCCAACCGAAACCAACCCGTTGATGAACAGTTCGGTTCGGTTCGGATCAGCTGGTTACCCATTTATTTTTTTTAGAACTACTATTTTATACCGATTCTTTCAAATATCTCATACAATTAACACAATATTATCAAATGTATGAAAGTAGTAAAATTGATTCATTTAATACCATCAACATAATATTTTAAAATGAACTTATAATATAAATTAAAACAAAAGATTTGTGAACAAACTCTAGTCTAAATTCACAAAGAATAGAGATAGACTGATATCCTTGTTTCCCAATCAGATCGGTATCCTAGTTTCCCAGCCAGAAGTTGCATGTCTCAATTCATTAAGAACAAAGACAAAACTGGTATCTTAGTTCCCAGCTGCGACCTTTTTCAAAGTCAAGAAGAAGAATACAATAAAATAGTTACATTTACGCTTATATTCCTTAAGCAAATAGGTACCTTTAAATCCTGATTGAGAGTTGAAGAATCAAACTTGTCAAACACTTCTATATGATCTCACAAAAATCTCTCAATGATGCAAACATAAACTCTCTAATACTCTAATATTATTTGGAATGGAATGCATATATGAACACCAAAATATGTTTCTATTTATACTAATTTAAAGATATGATTTTAACCAATTTTTGAATGCAATCCTAAATATATTATATCATATTATCCTATGCAATCTTAAAGATATTCTATTATATTATGCAATGCAATCTTAAAAATATTCTATCCTATTTTTTAATGCAATATAAAAAAATATTCTATCTTATTTTTGAATGCAATCTTAAACATTTACAATATCTTACCTTTTTTTTATTGTCAAATTATTTTTTAATTTTTAATATATATATATATATAATAAAATTTATATTATTATTACGGGTTCACGGATCGGGTCATCGGATCAACGGATCTGTAAATCTAAACCCGTGACCCAACCCATACATGAATGGTTTTGATTGATTTGATTCGATTTTGACTCAAATATATAAATGACCCAACCCAAACCGTTCAGATCGGTTCGAGTTCACGGGTGATCCGTACCCGTGAACACCCCTACTCCATAGGGAGGTTCATGCCCCATGTAGACCACGTAAGTTTGATTCTCCTTCCTTTAATAGAAGTGCTCCTTATTCTCGCAAGGAAGAGATTAGTCACGATGTGAGCAACGTGTTAAGTAAAAATTACCAAAGGGAGAAAAATTTTGCGTTAGCTAGCATTAGGTGTGCCTTTGAGGAGGAAATTTCCTAGACTCTACCAAATATCCCAACAACAACAAAATTTCGTAGAACAAATGGGGTCACAATCACTAGCAGGTTGGGAGTGGAGGTTTGAATGGAGAAGGAACTTTATGGAGGGAGAAGTGGAAGCAGCAATCAACTTCATAGATGCAATCCAGGGTTTGTCAATTCGTGCCCAACAAAAGGACCTGTGGAGGTGGAAGGGGGATCCGAGTGGTAAGTACACGGTGGGCAGTGCTTATAAGATGATATATAGGGCACTGGATACCCAGGCCAACATGGAAGTGTACAATGACCTTTGGAAGCTAAATGTTCTGACTAAAGTCTTATGTTTTGCTTGGAGCTTTTCAGAGATAGGTTGCCTACTAAGAGGAACCTTATTAGAAGGAATGTTAATATGATTGATGACAACTGCCCTTTTTGTAGTTGTTCTATTGATGAATTCTCACATGTGTTTTTTAGCTGTCCTAAAGTTATGCCGATTTGGTGGGAGTCATTGGAATGGATTAAGGTGCAAGGGGTATCCTTGATCAAGAGGGTGACGGAGCACAAGTGGCAAGAGGATGATTTGGTTGTGACTAAGGTGAAGGATTTGGATGCTAAGGATATGTGTGTTGGCCCTCAGCAGCAGTCAACTTCATCTGTGGTTTCTGAGTTGACTAACGATGATTTGAATGTGGTTAATGCTGAGAAGATGTTGGGCATTCTTTCTTTGACTCCGGAGCATGATCTTTCCTTCGTTCAAGCCTACAAGAAGTTGCTCGATGCTCTTGGCCAGTGAATGGATACCCTTAACAGGATGGAGGCTGAAATTAAAGTTAACGAGAAGCGTAGGTCCACGTCTGAATTGTTGCGCCCAAAGAAGGAACTAGTAGAGGTAAAGACTTGTTAACTAACCCATCCTTGTATATTTGCTTGATGGGGCTTTAATTATTGCTTAGCCGTGTGTTTTTCTTTTTTTGTTGTGTAGTTCAATTTTTATGGATGATGCATTGCAATGTGCCTCTGTGTTATTAAGTCATAGGAAGCGGTCTAAGTTGTAATGCAATTTACAAAATTTTACTATGGCTTTCAGGAAGTCCATTGGAACCTTTTCTACCAACCGGTACATTTTGAAAATTTGGCTATATGCAATTCAGAAAGGTTGAAGTTGTACCACATCTTATACATGGCCTGCTTCTACAGGAAAAAGATCTTGGTTTCCCATGAGAAATTGATAGGCACTGGACCAGGCAGACAGAGAAGAAAGAATGGAAAGAAAGTGAATCTTTATTGAATGTTATCCACAGTTACAATGTTGAGTGAATTCGAGGACACTCAGCCTCCTAAACTCTCAGCTTCCAAGCCTACTCTCTGCTCAGCCCTCCCCTGCTATTTAGAATCCCTCACCCTAACTAACTATATAACAGAATATTAGTAATAGCAGTCTTAATTATTACTAACAGCACAACAGTCCTAGATCCTATCAATACCCTCCCCTTCAAGATGGACCTTGTCCCCAAGGTCCAAGTGAGAGGACAACAACATGTATCTTCAATCAGGGTCTCCTTCATCTTCTTCTTCCATGATCATCAACCTCAGCTGCTTGTTCTTGCACACATGTGTTGGATGATACCTTTCCTCACATTTAAAACATTCTTTTTTCCTCATTTTCTCCTCCACTTCTGTCGGAGACAAATTATGGAAGATCCTTCTACCTTGTCTTCCATTATTGACCTATTGAACAACAACTTCTACCTGCTGCCCTTCTTTCCTAGATTTCTGTTCTGCACAATCTGGTTTCTGACCTTGATAGCTATGATTGCAACTTCTGCCTAAGTTTCCCATAACTCTATTTTTCTCTTCAATCTGTCTAGCTTTCATCATGGTCTCCATCAAGGTTTTAGGTTCATGTAACCGAACCTCAGTTCCAATCTCCTCTCTCAAACCTTTCAAGAACACTTCCATTAAAAAATTTTCACCCAATCCCTTACCAGCCCCAACATGTTTCTCATAATATTATTCATGCATAACTCTATGTCCTAAGTAGCCAATGATCAAGAACTTGTAAAGTCAATTGCATATCTACCTCATGGTCTTATTTTTGAAATACAAAAGAGAAACACATAAGGGATTTGCATAACTTGTGGTAGTCACAAAAGCTTGAGAACTTGTATGATTTAAATATCTCAATTGTTTTTTATGCAGATCCATTTGGGCATGTACTATGAGGGAATATTTGTAGGCAGGGTGGATTTTAAGGTTAGAATGTTGATTTGCTTATGACTGGGATGGCATGAAAAAGGGTATAGGTGACTTGATTTATGATGAAAGTTGTAAAGTGAATGAAACAAATGATATGCTTAATGGAAATTCAGATACTTTCATCACTCAAAAAGGAGAAAATAAATGACAAGTTACAAGAATTTGCACATGTTGACATATCAGTACAAGACATATAAATGAATGAAGGAGCTAAATTAATGAATGATGAACAATGCTCGCCCTTTATTCTCTTTCTTAAACTGAGTGTGGATTGTAAATTATGTCTGCAATTCAAACTGCATGTAAAAGAGATTTTGGAATGAAATGTTTGTTTTACGAAATCTTATCAAATTCTTATAAATGTCATGTTTATTACAAGTTTTGAAAAACATTATTAATATTATTAATTTCTAGGAATGTTATAATTTCATTTTGACCATGTTTTCCAACATATTTCTCATGAGAAAGGGTGGAAAAGTGATTCCCATAGGAATGTGGGAATTTATTGCCTAATACAAATGATTTTTTTAAAATTATTTTAAATTTTAAAAATTATTCCCAGGAATATTAAAATGTAACCAAATATGTTTTTTTTATAAAAAAAATACTAGGGAATGATATTCCCATGTCATATTTCTTGGAATAACATTCTTGGAAATGTAAAAATAATCCATGAACAAATATTATATTCTTCTAGTAATATTAATCCTCCTACTTTCTTGCAAAGGAAGTATTAAAAGAAAAAGTAAATATATTTTCTTAAAAATATAAAATACATTTAATACTTACTATATATACAAAGGAAGTAAGAGGATATAATAGGAAAATTGAATTATTCAAACATAAATACTAGCATTTTACTTTCTAATGCATTTTTTTCTTGCACTAGTTAATGTTAGTTAAAATTTATTTTATATCATAAAATTATGTAGATCTTAGTCTTTATTTAACAAGACCTTACTTATAATTTTTAATTTCTAATAAATTTTAACCAATGATGAAGATTGTGTTTCTAACACTCTTCTTTGGTAAATGACTTATTCATGATCAGCATTCTTGCTCTTCAATATTTGTTACTAACACATACTAGAAGAAAATAATTAAGGTTTCAACATCCAAGCAAGGAATCGTGCTTTTCTCACTTTTTTGTCTCCTCATATCCTTCTTTTACATCACACATTGACAAACATACTTCAAAATCTTACCGGTGGTTACAGAATTGTTGAGTTCCTATTCAATGTTTGAAATGCTTGTAACATCCTAAGTTTGTCAATAATAAGTGCATTTGAACTTGAACTCCCTTCGTTTTGATTTGAAATAGAATAAAGGCATTTACTAGCT